>JAODAL010011223.1:0-101006 GCA_025379985.1 Phyllomedusa bahiana | reverse complement strand
AGGTGTCAGTGCAGGAAAGCTAAATGTGCTTCTTTACATTTACAACTTCACATATAATTTGCTCCAGTACAAAAGACATGTGATTGCTACATTGCATAAAGAAACATTTCTAGGTGGGCTTGGCAGATGTCAATCTGAATACACCATGTCAGAGCGCACCCAGTGGGAGGAATTATTCTTCTACCAGTCACTTACTGACAGAAATCCTACACAGATTACAGATAAAGTTCTAAGACTGCAGTCAGTGTTCGCTTGTCAAGTAGTCCATTCACTTGTAGTAATATCTTTATGAACAGGTTTCCTCTTTTCCTTCCTAATACACACTGAGCTTTCTTTAACGTGAGAAGGGTTCTTCTCAGAAGAAGAAAGATTTCTAATTCAGTCTAAAAAGCCATAATTTAGCTGAAGTTGATCTACTCTGCGCATTTCTACATCTAGATGTGAAGCACTTCACTGGACACAATGATATGTCGTTTTAATTATCCAAAAAGCCCATTTTTACCATTAAAACATAACTTAATTACCATTATTAAAAATCAATAACGAATGTCAAAATATCTATATTTTCTCTCTTTTCCTATATCCATAGGGCGAAGACATATATGCACATATACTACTTTACAAAAATAGAGGTGACATATACCACTTACATGACTTTCTGCAATATAGAAGCCATCTGTGAACTCTAGATATCCAATATCCAGAAGTATATGGCATATGATAGGCGGGATAAAAATAGTCAATGCGCACAAAAAAAAATAAATTATCCTAGAACTCCCTTCCTATCGGGCATAGAAAGTCGCTCCAAAAAGGGTGCCCCCCACCTCTCTGTAGCCAACCCTGCTTATCCCTTATGGTTATACCATACAAGATGTTTTGGACCCCTTTTTGTCTACCTCCTGGTGTTTGACTTCAGATTTGGAGGGATCTCTATGTCTACAGGGCAGTTGTAAAACTTCTATAACGGAATCCAACAGCATTTTAAACATCGTTATACTGTAAGTTTTTGGGCCCGGAATTATTGCGGTCCAGTATATTCTCGATTTCAGCCACCCTTTCACATTGAACTATACCAGAATCCGCCTTAATACGGCAGATTATAGAACATATTCTAAGTTTTTGGGTGGTTTTTTGAGAGCGGCAGTTTAGAAGAACAACAATAGAAAATCCGAGCTGTGTAGACTACAGCTCAGATTTTCTATTGAGGTATATGGGGACTGGTCTACTGAATCCACTAAAAAATCTGATAAAAAAAACAAAACAGTGCTATGTAGACAAGGCCTAAAAAGGTATCAGCCTAGGCTTTTTCTTTCACAGGAGCTAGGTACCGATTTAGAATGGTATAGTATATATTGTATGTATTTGTTTTGATGATTATGTGGGAGTGACGTTTTAGCTTTTAAAGGTTTTTTTTTTGCCCATTCAGTAATGTTACGGGGATCCATCCAAAATGTGTATTTAATTTTTAATCACTTTGCTAAAGTAAATGTGATTACAGAAAACTGCAGCCTGAAAGAGCTATCAGGCTGCAACATTTCACGCCCCCTTTAAAGGGTTTTTTTGCCAGGGACTTGCCTTATCTGCTCAGAAGCAAAAGTAACACAACTCCACGCAGCTAAGAGAGAGAGAGACACGGCAGAGCACAGAGCCGTGCATAAGGGATCTGTGAACTTTCCACCGCTACAAATAATCAACAACCACTAGTGGATTCTGTAAACAAACGACAACAGCTTTATCTCAACAGCAGCTTGAAAGCTTCTTCATGTTCCTGTCATCAGATAAACCATGGGATCTACTCGATTAATCACACTACAACTAGTGGATTCTGTCTACTACCAAAAACAACTGTTTCTAACCACTGGTGCCTCTTGAAAGCTATCTTCAGCTCCCTTTCTTCAGATAAGAAGTGGGTGCTACCTGGCCAGCCTCGGCGCAAGCTCGGCCAGCACTCTTGTCAGGTGTATCTAGTAGACTCTTTGAAGTAACTAAGGCAGGTAAGGCGCCTGTAGCTCTCTCAGACTGCAATTATTGTAATCCACCTATATTTAAAATGATTAACCCCTTAGCAACATTTGCCGTCCTCATACGGCAATGTCGGGGCAGGGGTTACCCGCAAATTGCGCCGTATGCGAGTACTTCAATCGGATCTTGGCGCTCTCACAGGAGCGCGCAAGATCGCGGGCATGGACCAGGCGGTATATACCGCTGGCATCATGCGCATCCCCCATACTGGCCGGGGTGAGCTCCTGCCCGTGGGGGATTAACCCCAGCCGATGACTCGGACATCGTGGTCGGCGACATCCGCGCTGCGGCGGCAGGAGTGAGCACCTGCTTGCCCGAGATCCGGCGCATTACCTGGCGCTGAGGCGCCGCACTGAGTCTCCTACCCAGGCAGCCCGGATGCTGAAAGACAGCAACCGCTGTTGTCTGTGACGTCACGATGCCCCACAATGCAATGCTTGGCAGCGTGACAGACAGTTTTGCATGGAGACCAGCATACAGCTATAAGCTGTTATACTGATACTCCTATTGCATGAACGATCTGAACGATCGTATCATGCAATCCCCCCTGTGGGACAAGTGTAGAAAGTGTGAAAAAGTAAAAAAAAGTGTAAAAAAGTAAACAACACCAAACCCAAAAAATACAATAAAAACACGTACACAAGCCACCCATTATGCCCCTTAACACAAACCCAATTCCGCCACCAAAAAAGAATCAAAATAAAATAAAAGTACCGCATATTTGGTATCGCCCGCATGCGTCAGTGACCCACCTCAAAAATCTGTCACGTTAACCCGTACTGTGAACGGCCGAAAAAAACAAAACAAAAAGCACAGTCACAACAGAAATATGCGATTTTTGGTACAATCCTGCAGCACATAAATGGAATAAAAAGTCGATCAAAAACTAATATAAACACCAAAGTTGTACCAATAAAACGTCAGTCATCCCGCAAAAAAAAAAGTGCCTTACACGAACTGAGAGCGGCAAAATTAAAAAGTTCTGGCGCTATAAAATAGCGATGCATAAATATTGTTTTACAAAAAAAAACACTTTTTTTTTTTCAAAAAAAAATTGTGCTTTCAAATAAAAAAACTACATAAATTTGGTTATCCACCGTAAACGTCTCACCCACAGAGTAAAACTAACTTGTCACGGATTACTGCGATGGTGAACGCTTATTAAGAAATAAAAATAAAAAACAGCTGCTAGGATTTGCAGTATTTCTTCCACCCTGGCCTTCCAAAAAACGGATTTAAAAGCGATCATAAAGTCCTTGTCCCCCTCAAGAACTGTTACCAATAAAAAACTTCAACTACAACTCGCAAAAAAAAATCCCTATCAGCTCATAAACAGAAATAAAAAAAAAAGTATTAAGGTCTCTCAGACCTGCGGCGATGCAAAAACGTGTTTTCCCTTATTCAAATAAGTGTTTTAATTGTGTAAAAGCAGTAAAACATTAAAAAAATATACAAATGTGTATCGCTTGTAATCGTATGCAACCTGCTGGTAAAACTAGCATGTCAAATTTATACCGCACAGTGACCGCTGTAAAAAATAAAAAACACTACAGATTCTGCGTCTTTTGTACAAAAAGCCTCACAAAAACCTTAATAAAAGTGATCAAAGCATCACAATCACAATGCCCCCCATAAATGGTGACCAATCAAAAACATCAACACACCGTACAAAACAAGCCCACAAGCAGCTCCATATGCAAAAAATTAAGAAAGCTATGGCTGTCAGAATAGGAAACATAAAAACGCAACTTTTTATAAAACTCAACTTTCGCTTTCCTATTGTTAAAAGTAATAAAACATAAACACTATAAAATTTATATTCATGTATGTACCGACCCCCATAAAAAGCTATCCGTCATTTATCCCGTATGGCGAATACAGAAAAAACGAAGCCCTAAACACAATGGCGATTCTCCTGCGTTTCCCCCCCCTCCAATTCCATGGCCCCATTGCAAAAAAAAAAACATCTACGGGAGAACATCCCTGTGCGCCAAAACAGCACAATACACCCTTAGATGAGACACTCGCCTTGCAGGGGTGTTTGAAATCCAAAATAAAGGGAAACTTCAGGAGGTTTCACCCTGTTCTAGTACTTTGGGGGCTTTGCAGACTTCGACATGATGTGGCCCCCCCACCAATATCTGTTCGCCAAAAGCCAAATAGCACTACCCTCCCTTGTATCCCCTGCCATGGCGCCCAAACAGCAGTTTTACACCAAAACCCACCCGTAAGGTTAATGGCCGAACTTGAAGAAATTTGCGTAACACAATTATGGGGCTTTTTTTCCAAGAATTCCTTGTAAAAATTACACATTTTCAGCTAATTGCTAGATTAATTGCGGAAAAATAATATATTTTTTTTTATTTTCAGAGCCTGAACGCTAAAACAAATTGAGTGAAACTAGCCTGTTTGTCGATATACACCACTACACCATCTGGATATATTCCGTAAGGGTGTAGTTTTGTCCAATAGGGGTCTTTTTAGGGGTATTTATTAAGTTTTGGAACCTTAGGGAGTCACGCAAACCTGAAATGGCCCCTAAATAAAAATTGTAATGAAAATGAGGCTCCAAGTCCCCATAGGTGACGCCTCCTATTCTGGGGCTTGTGGTTGACCAAAAAAAGCACAAGGGCTACATATGGGATATCTCTGAAAAAACGGCAGGCATCTGGGGAAGAATCATATTAATTTGCATTTTCCCCTGATCAATTTACCGTATGTCTCTGTCAATAATGTATAAAAATTGAAAATCTGTGCAAAAAAAGTGAAATTTTTGAAATTTCACTTCCACTCTTGCTTTAAAAAAAGTATAATTGCAAATTTTCTTGAAATTACAACTAAATTTATAAGCCCCCTAATGTCGTAAAAAAAAAAAAAAAAAATTTAAAAAAATGATGCCAAACACAGCAGACAGTACTGTATGGTAGAATGCTAGTTATAAACTATTTTGAGTGGAATAACTATCTGTCTTACATGCCAGAAATTTTAATGTTTGAAATTGTTAAATTTTTCAAATTTTTTCACCATAATTAGATATTTTTACCACAAATAAACAATCATATTTGGACCAAAATTTCCCTACTATCTTATAGCACAATGTGTCACGAGAAAAACAATCTCTGAAAAATCACATTGATATGTTATAAGTGTCCAAAAAAAGTTATGACTCACAGTAAAGTGACGCGACCTGACCATATTTCAAAAATAGGCTCTGTCAGAGGAGGCAAAACTCGGCTCCGGCGGTAAGAGGGGTTAAATACCCATTTTGGAGGATCCCACATCAACATTACATCATGGCACCTTTAAGTTCTAGATTTTCTATAAAAAAAAAAAATTGAAAGAAGTTGATATAGGTTGCTAAGAGTATGGTGTAAGGCCGCAGCTGGGAAGGTCTACAAGGGAGTATATATCCCAGCCAGGTTCTGGTCTACATATTCTGGGAGTCCAGGACGCGCATGCCACAAGATAACAGCCTTGGTGGAGTGAAAGCCGTTTGATAAATTAGATGCGACAAGACAAACTGTCGACCTATTTTTTAAATCCGTTAGTACACACGGCGCCTACCAGCCATTCCCGGGTTGAGCCTTTCATTGGGATGTACGCAAAGAGGGCAGGGTGGGTCTTACTCCCCATTGCTCCACGCCAGGAGGATTTCCTGCTGCATCACAAGGTCAGCAGGTATGCAGACTGTGGCGCGTAGTCGGGCATGGTACCTCCAGTCTAACCTCTGGGCTGGAGGTGTTCCACACTGGTAAAAGCCAGTGTGAGGACCAACAAGGTGATAGTGAGATGGAACTACACCTCTAATTAAGTAAAGCGCTCAGACGAGCAAGTCTTTTAGTTTTATGTTGTAGACTGTGGCATGTTTGCCATCGGTTTTTGTTCTGCTGTTTAAATAAACCCACGGGAGCCAAGCAGGCCTTTTGTACCTGACTTCCTGCTCTTCTCATCCTGAAAGACTCATGCGGTGATTCCCAGAGGCTGATGCAAGCTCCACACATGGATGGAGGATGCTATGGGCATTTTAAAGATGACGCTTCTCTTAAAGAGACAGGCAGCGACAGAAGTGTCCAATATATTTCCGTGGGTTAAAGCGGCAACAGTGCAACCATAAGCGTGAGACACAACCCAAAATGGATAGCTTGTGGAAGCAGTTAATAACAGGCAAACACCCATACCTTCCAGCAAATGGCGCAAAGCCAACAGAAGCGCCCACCAGGAGAACTGCGGGCTCAAGCAGCAAGTTAACTCAACCGCCTGTTGATTGAGACATCACCAGGCTCCAGCCCTGAAAGAACAACAACAGGTAAAACCTGGCTCTAAGCAGTGCTAGCTCCAGGTCTGACTACAAGACCAAGGGGGCAGCAGGTGGGCCCCGTCCAATGCCCCGTCTAGTGGTGGCTGCAAAGTTCACTGCGCATCTAAAATGAACCCCCACGATGCGAGACTGGAAGGCGCGTATCTACGGCACCTTCGAGAGGATCGCCGACACAGAGAGCAGCAACCCCTGTGGCCAGTTGTGCTGACCGTCCTGGCCCCCTTTCATACTGGCGACCACAAAAGCCTACTTTCGACCTGAGAGCTGAAGAACGCCAAGGACTACACGGGCTTACAAGGGGAGATCCTGCCCGACTGGGGTTACTCTGGCGGTCCGGGCCAGAGAGTTCTCACGCCTGGAGTTTCATCCAGCAAAGCCAGCTCGGTCACAGATATATGACCTCTCCACATCCCACCATCACCAGCAAGTGGCTGCAGCCCGAACAGTTCCTTAGCAGTCGCCTTTATGGTTTTCCACCCCCCCCAGGTGAACGGAGCGGTCTTCTGTGACCACTTCGTGCGCGCGCCTACCCCGTTGAGATCCAGCGTGTGTGGGTGGTACACGGGACCCAAAAGCCTGGACGAACATGTCCTCCATTGTGGAGCGTTATAGTGCCACCGAAGAGTATCCCTCCAATACCTAGGCATCCACCGGAGTCCCAGCATGGGGTATACGACTGTCCCGTCTCCCAAAAGGGAACCTAAGGGTCCTGAGGGGAGGGGATCCCCGGCTGGGTGAGAAGGGGGGAAAGGTCAGCCAAACACCAAAGAGACCGCTCTTGCCCAGAGCCTCTGCCCGGGCCCCATCATCTGCTGGCGATGCAATGTGACTCGGACACATCGCCGCACAGTGTCCTACTTAGGGGAACCATAGGCTAACTGGTCTATAAGGCGTACGTCATTGTATGCAAGGCCTTTCCTACCCCACGCACATTGAGACTCGGGGGAAATCGGACGGTGTATGCATCATTCTAAAATCAATGTACAACACCGAACAAGCCCTCATGACTCCGGAAGTTTGGCGTAACCCTGGTGCACACCCCCCCCCAGTGTGGTGGGCGCAGACGCAACTCCGGCCACGCCGCATACGCGTGTGACTCTGTGTACACGGGGACACTCGGGACTACCCACTGCGTACTCTCACCCAAAAGACCACCCTGCGCAGGCCATCACCAGCCACAGCATGAGGTTGGCCGACGTGCGAGCTTTCCACCCACAGTATAATCATACAGGGCTGTGAATTTCCCCTTGTTCTGTGATTGGTGTGGGGAAATAAAAAGTGGCCCCAAAACATCCTGTGGTAAAGGTAATGTGTCCTGCACGGGCCATAGAGCCCGATGGGTTTCTTTTCCTTGTCCTGTCCAGCTGGGGACCCCTTGAGGAAAGTCCCTCTGAGCCTAGAGTTTTGCCTCCTTGCCGTATCCATGGGGAACTGTTGTCACGGAGCAGCTGAGGGACCCAAACTTGGAGCATGCCGTGGAAAAGTGGAAGGAAAGTAGATGGGAAGCCCCCAGAACCGCAGGCGAGAGTTTTTGGTTTGAGTCCCTCATTTTGTGGTCAACAACAATATGGTTTACCGGTAAAAAAGACCCATCCGAAGTGTTAATGCAGTTGGTGGATAGCCCCCGGTCCCAATAAGTCCGCCAGTTATGCGATCTACCCACTCCCATTTGTTGGGGGACACTTAGGGTTGGGAGAATGGTACGCCGGAGATAGAGTGGAGCGTAATTTTTACTGGCCTAGGAAAATTACAGGGCAATTGAGGAATCTGCCATGCCTGCCCAAGTGTCAAAATTAACGCCCCTAGGGCCCCATTTTCTTCGGGAGCCCCCTAATTCCTCTGGGTCCATAATAAGAGGGTCCCCATTGAAAGGATCGGCATGACCTGGTAGGACCGCTCCCTAAGTCAGGCCCGAGGACATCAGCACATCTAGTGGTCCTCGATACGCCACTCGCTATCCCCGAGGCCATACCCCCTTAGGAACGACCTCCCTCCAAAGGAAAGCCTAAGAGAACTGTTCCAAATGATCACTCCACGGGTATCCCGAAGGAGATACTAACAGACCAGGGCACCCCCTTCATGTCCTAAGCGTGACCAAGGAACCTGCTTTACTTAACATTACACATCTCCGTACCTCAGTATTTCATCCCAGACCGACTGGTTCTGGTGGAAAGATTTAATAAAACCCTAAAAGCGATGCTCAAGAAGTGGTAGATAAGGCATGGGATAGATATGGGACCGTCTCTCTACCCTACACCCTTTTCTCGGTAAGGAATTCTTCCCGCACTGAGCCTCCACAGAACTTTTTCACATTTCACCTTCAGCTTCCTGTACCTGCTTAGCACATCCCCAGGGGGCTCCTGTACAATAGCCAAGGAGACCTTGGGAGCAGGATAATACCCCTCATAGAGTGTCTATTGAGCCCCATTCGCTTGATATACACAAGGACAGGATTGTGGCCCGTTCCTAAACCCCATAGTATAAAACGTGTTGAACCCTGCAGCAGCGCAAGAAAAACCCAGCCAGAGTATACAACAGGTCGCAAGGGTCAGAGGTGGTTTCAGCCAGGCGACCGGGTACATACTGTACCCACGGGTCGAAAGCAAATTTCTGGCGAAGTGGCAGGGCCCCTATGAGAATACGGAGCGGGTCAGTGAGGTACATTATAATTCTTCCAGCCCGGTAAAGGATAACCGTATAAATTTACCATGTCAACTTAATTAAAGCCCTGGAAGGACCGTCAAAGTTCCTGGTGGCGGTCAGAGAGCATAGGGGTGCCCCAAGGGCAGACGTTATCCACCGGTCCGTATCTCTGAGTCACTGCCGAACACACCGGGCAGAAACCTAGGTAGTTCCTACATAGGAATCAGCAGGTTTTTTCGGACAAACTTCGCGCCAAGAGCAAGAACTTAGAGTACATTTCAACACATTACATCAGTCACAGAAACCTTGCCAAGAAGGTACGTTTGAGGGGCCGTATAGGTAGCGCTGAGTGCCCATAGGCAAGCGATGCTGAGGAAGTTGAAAAGAATGGCTAAAGCTTGGGTCATAGAAAAAGGTCCCCCAAATGGGTGGTCGAGCCCTAATAGTGCTCAAAACTACCGAAACCTGATGAGCATGCGATTCTGCAATGTAATCTTCGACAGAGCTCAATGAAGCTATCAAAAATTTGATGCCTACCCCGATGCCACGGTGGAGATTTGTCAGCGGTCCTAGGCACCTGCAAGGTACATTACTTACATTAGACAACCAAGGTGCTATTTGCAGGTGGCCCCTCAACAAAGAAGCTATGGAGAAAAACTGCTTTTTCCACCCCTGATGGACTCTTTCATATGGTTGTCCTTCCCTTTGGGCCTACATGGCTCCGATCCAACATTCCAGAGAATGATGGGCGACGTCATTGCTACAGCCTCATAGAAAATATGCGCGCGGCATATTTGGATGATGTGTGTAATTAGTAATCGGACTGGGAATCCACCTACCCAAGCTACAGTCCGTCTTATCTTGCCATAAGGGCAGCAGGGTTAACTGCAACCCAATAAGTGTGCCCATGGCTAGATAGGCTCGCATATCAGGCTATGACATCGGAGGGGGGTCATCAATCAAGCCCCCAGGTATGGACAAACTTTGAAAGCACTTAGTAATGTGCCCCAACCGGTTTTTTTACCAAGAATACGCAGGTCAGGGCTTTTCTGGTATCGCAGTGTTAACTATAGGCGAGATTTGTGCCGCAACTTCTTGCCTTCCAATTCAGCAGCCCCGTATCTTACAGATTCTAACAAAACGTCCAAGTCCCACTATGGTCCAAGTGGAACCCGAGGCCGAACTAGCTTATAAATCTGAAAGAGGATACTCTGCAAGAGACCAGTGCTCGTTTGCCGCAAACTTCCAAAAGGAATTTTTGTGTCCAGCGCATTACGCCTCTGAACGTGGGATTTAGGGGCAGTCCTGTCACAGCTGGTGAGGGATAAGAAAAAACACCCGGTAGTCGTTACCTCAGCCGGAAACTGTCGGCGGGCCGAGAAAATTCTACGCCATGTAAGATAGAATGCCTGGCCATTCTAAGTGGGCTATTGAAGGCACTGCCGCAACTAACCTGATAGGATAATACCCTTTAAAAGTAATTCCACGGACCATTCACCTCTAAAGTGTAATGGCACAAAACAAAGGAAAAAATGCAAGGGTCACCCGGCCTGTTCCCTGGCTCTACATACTTTAAATTCTCTGTAGAACATCGCCCCGTGGTCACAACATCTCCCAATGCGGATGCACTGTTCGCGGGCCATCAACTTTATGGCACAAAGTGCTCACGCCCCACAGTTTCTGAGCAGACCGGGGTGGAACAGTCAAGTGCCCGCAGCCACGGGAAAGGTCTACAGGGAGTCATATATCCCAGCCAGGTTTCTCGACATAAGCTCTGGGGAGTCCGGACGCATGCCACCAAGATCAAGCAGCCTTGGTGGATGAAAGGCCGTTGATAAATAGATGACGACAGAAACAACTGTCCGACCTATGGTTTAATCCGTTATTACGGCTACCCAGCCATATCCTGGGTGGCCTTTCCATTGGCGCCTGTAAGCTACAGAGCAGGGCTGGGTGCTCTACTCCCCCATGGCCTCCACGCCAGGATTTCCTGGCTGCAGAAAAGGTCAGCAGAAGCTGACTGAGTGTGCGTCTGACCGGCCTGTACCTCCATCAACCTTCTGAGGCTGGAGGTTTTCACACTGGAAAACCAGTGTAGAACCAACAAGGTGATAGTGAGGGAACTACACTCTATTTAGTAAGCGCTCGAGACGATCAAGTCTTTTTGTTTATTGTTGTTGCTGTGTCCTGTCTCGGTTTTGTTCTGCTTTTTCTAACTACTAAAACCCAACGGAGCACAAGCAGACGTTTGCGTCTACCCTGACATCTGCCTCTGTCTCATGCCATGAAAGACACATGCCGGTGATACCAGAAGACTGATGCAAAGCTCACAATGCGGTTAAAATGAATCTTAGGACATCAATATAAAGCCAATTAAGATGAGGCCTTAAAGGTTATTTCTGCATGTAGGCCTGCTAGGCAAAAGGTATATTGTTGCACCAGATATTGAGAGATATCAGCAGTTATGTTATCTGTACTTTTATGTTTGCATATTCCTCTTAATATTTGGATTTTTTTCCTACCTAAAATGCTTACAAAGTATTGCATGTTGCTATTTACTTATATAAAAATACATTGGTAATTTTTCTTTTAATATGCAACAATCAATAAAATAAAGTTATACTTCCTTCCCTGGTCCCTGCGCGCATTAGATTCGCGTACTCTCTTTCTCACGAGAGCTAGGGTAGCGACCTCCGAGCAAATGCAAAAGGAGGAGACTCATGCTCCCATAGTGGAATGATGGCGCTAGAAGCTCTCGTCATATATACAGAGACAAATAAAGCCCGGAACATGATTGAGGAACCAGTGGAGCTTCACAGAGCAAGCAGCTAAGGCTCAGATAGTCTCACCATGACAATATACTACTTTCTAATTTTTTTTTTTGCCCCACCCTAACCCAATTTAACTAAAAGTCTATTAAAACTGGACCACCCATTTAACAAAACTAGTATCTTTTTCAAAAATGCCTCCTTTTGGAGGTTTTTCGAGGCCTGTTAAACAAAAAAACCAAAAAAAAAAAAACAAAAAAAAAACAAAAAAAACACTAGGTTCTTTACACACTGTTTGCTAATATTTTGGATAGTTTTATTATCCCCAGCAAATGGGCACTGCAATCTCACATCATAGATTGCACCAACAATACGACCACACAATGCCCATGCCATGGTGCCACACTGGGGAGTTAGTAAGAACTCAGAGTTCAGGGTATTTTGGGGTTTCATGACCAGAGGTAGTGTCTAACCGTTTTTAATACGTTAGTTTAACGGCTACAATTTTTTTTATATATTTGTTTGGCTATCCACATGTTGCAGGGTTTCTTTTATGACCAATGCAGATTCCTATTTTTTTTTTTTTTTTTAGAATTTTTAGGCTTCAAGGGTTTTCTGGGACGATCATTTTATTTGCTATAGAGCTCACAACTTAATTATATTGAACTTTCTAATTGATACTCATTAAAAATGAGGCCCCCCTCCTTCCTGCAAATCAATGGGTGTGCTTTGAAGCCCAGCTCAGCTCAGTGTAGTCGGTGTGACCTGAGCAGAGAAAGATCTGGTTGCCTTTAGTGACTCAGTCACTATGTAAACAGAGGTGCTGACAGTACACAGCTGGAGGTGGGGGTATTATACATTAAAGGGGTTTTGCCAAGAAGTTAGTTCCTTACCTAACAGGCTGATACTCCCCTCTTGAGTGCATGAAAAAAAGGCATTGTGTTTCTGTGTTTAAAAAAAACAAGTACCTATCCTCTGTGATGTCATAACAAGCAAACGCTCCCCATGGCACGTTTCCTGATAACTCCGTCTCTGTAGATGAGCAAACATTGTTTGGATCATCCACAGGTATAACTGTATTTTCAGAGCTATTATGCGTCTTTGTTTCTCCCTCTTATCTGCTCAGAAGAGAAGATAAGCTCAGCAGGCAGCCTTCTTTCATTCCTTCATAAACGGCGGCAGGAGGAGAGGGAGGGGTGCTAAGCAGGGAGAGTATGCATGTTTACTCTCTATACAAAAGACACAGGATCTTTCTCCCCAGTCCCTTCAAAGCTAGTTCATGTTCCGTGCCATCAGATAAGAAGTGCAAACAACGCAAGCGCGGCCCAGAATCAAGCTTCTGGTCGTGTCTGTCAGAAACTAAGGGCAACATACTCAGAGGCTGTAAGATCTCACAGGCTTCACTTTCTTTATACATGCCATATAGATTTGAGAAAACATGAGATTACATATAACCCCTTTTTGGAGATCCCACATCAACATTAGATCGTGGAAAAACCACTTTAATGTGGACACATACAGTCATAACTATGTGTACATAGTGACTCATCACTGTTCGCTGCTAGAGTCTAGCTGCCTTCATTACTGTGCATTGTATTTATTTCTTCTGATAGAAGATGTATTTTTGATAAATTTACTAAATAGACCTTTTCACCTGGTCCGAAGAGTTCCATTGATTGATTGGCTGGCTGAATGTGCATTAAGACCCCTGAGATTATCTAGTAGCAGTCAGAAAAAAAAACTGCCTACTGCTCTTTATGTAGTAATGGTGCCAGAGTGACGCATCATGAGACCTGAGCCTGGACACCGAACTGCGGGTGCAGGGAAGCAGGCACATCCCCTGACGACATAGGCAGGCACCAGGCTTTCCCCTGATCAAAAAACGGATTGCCGTGGGGGGAACTCGAGACCTCGCCACACTTCTCTTGGATGCTAGATAGCTTTCCAGTATACAGGAAAGCTGAGACCATGCACATTTTCCCACAGACAATCAAATCCAGAACTAACAATATAGGATAGACTTGTTTACCTGCTGTGCGGGGGGTGTACTAACATACATAGAAATAGTAAAACCAACACTCTATATTTAGTACATATCATAGTATTGTAACGGAAAATAATTTTTTTTTTTTACCATGTTTTGCAAACCGATTGGTGCACTGTTTTCAATACACATAATCCTCCAAAAAATTGGGCAATCCTCGAGTGCAAGTAGAACAAAGAGTGACTTTTGATCACTATATTTTAGCCTATACATATTCTTGCCCATAGGCAAACTTAAACTCTCTTATTATTATTATTATTACATTATTTTCAAAGCGCCATTGTATCCTCTTCAGGCGCTGCTGTACACTTCGAAGGGGGTTACATAATTACATACGTCAAAACGAGTACAGTGTATAAGGGAAAATGCAACACAATGCGCATGAACAGAGGGAGAGAGGACCCTACCCGCAGAGGGCTTACAATCTCTACACAAAGGAGGGGGAAAAGAGACAGGAGGTGAGGGTCAGACAAGTCTGTGGAGGAAGTCTAGTGACAAGTTTAGTGAACGGGTCTATAGCTAAAAAAGGCTGAAGAAATGGTATCTCTTATCACCAGACTTTGCTTTTGAAGCTGATTGACAAGATGCGGAGGAGCAGTCATGATGTGTAGGGGCAGAGACTTCTCCAGAGTGTGGCGTGAAGCACGGGAGAAAGATCTTGGAGACAGGTTGTGTGAGGAGCTGATAAGGGGAGTAGCAGAGAGAGGTCCTGTGAGGAGCGGAAGAACAACAATAATGAGTCTCAAGATAAAAAATGAGATGACAAAAAAATGGCCACAAGAGTGGCGTGCGGTGCGATATTTGGAAATTAGAGGCAAGAGGATTGATGGAGGGCGAGAGGTCCATGTGAGAGGCCCTTGTAGTTCCATGGTAAGTAGCTTGAAATGATTTGCTGGCAATGGCGAAGCCCAGTGAAGGGATTCTAGGCACAGGGGAGAAGGCAGCAGGAGTAGCGCGGAGAGAGGATGTAGATAAGCACGGCAGCAGAGTTTAAGGAAGGATTGGAGGGGATCGATGCTGGTGCTAGCTGGTAGGCCACTGAGAAGAGTGTTTGGCAGTAGTCTAGGCGGATATGACACAGGGCATGGACCAGCCATTTTTCTTGTAGTGCAACAGTTCTGGACAGGAATGAGCGGTATGCAGGAGAGATGTTTTCAGGTGGACGGCGGCAGCCGAGGTGAGGCGTGCGTCTTTGCGCGCGGATTGAGTGGTTTGAAAGATAAAGTGCCGAGTCTAGGATTACCCAAGACAGCGGACTTGTGGGACCGGGGTGAAAGTGTAAGAGCCGTCCTGACGTTAATAGACGAGATCAGGGTCTCAGGGGTAGCGGTTGGCATGGTGCGAGAAGATGATCGAGTTCATTCATTTCTCCGATCATTTAGTTTTTAGGGACGGTGATGAGAAGACGGAGGAAAGGGAGACAGTCAGTCAGGGATCCGAGAGAGTAGAGCAATGACATCTGGGCCAGAGATGCTAAGAAAAGATTGTTGGGTATCTTACTCAGCATACAAGTGGCATGAAAACCATGTGAGAGCAATGAGCTGACTCGAGGCCAAGGTGTAGATAGAGAAGACAGAAGTGGAACCACAGACTGACCCTGTGTGTAGGATCTATCCAACAGAGTAGGGGCCGGGGGAGGAGTCTGGAAGGCAAGAATGAGCAGACGCTAAAAGTCCGATCAGGGTGAGCGTCCGAGTTAAATCCAGGAAAGAGCCTAGTCCGTTGATGCCGAGGAGGACGAGGATTAGAGTAGCAGGCGGGAAACGGTCGAACAGTAGTCAAGGCAGAAGGACAGGTTTAAGAGGCCAGTGACAGCACAGAGTAGTGGCATGAGCTTTAGCAGTACTTAGGTCATTAGTGACTTCTGTGTTTAGGGCAGTTTCCACGGTAGAGTGGTGGGGTCCGAAAACCAGATTGTAGTGGGGTCAAGAAGAGAGTTGGAGGAGAGGTGGGAGGACAGCTGAAGATAGACGTGCTGCTCGAGGAGTTTGGAAGCAAAAGGGAGCAGTGAGATGGGGCGATAGTTGGACAGAGAAGAGGGGTCAAGGGTTGTTTTTTTTAGGATTGGAGTGATAGTAGCATGTTTAAAGGCAGAAGGGAAGATGCCAGAGGTTGATAGGTTGAAGAGATGGGTGAGTGCTGGGATGATAGAAGCACTGAGGTCTGGGATGAGGTGGGATGGCAGTGGGTCAAGACTACAGGTAGTGAGGTTGGATTTGGACAGTAAGGAGGAGAGCTTGTCATGAGTGACCGTGGGGAAGCAAGTTAAGGGGGAAGAGCAGGTTGCAAGGGTAAGGGAGGGTGGTGGGGACTGCGGGCTGAAGCTTTCTCTGATGAGGTTGATCTTCTGGAGGAAGTGAATGGCAAAGTCATCTGCTGAAAGGAGGGATGGGGGAGGAGGTGTTGGTGGACGGAGAAGAGAGTTGAAGGTTTTGAATAATTGTCTGGGGTTGTGGGACAGGGAGGATATGAGAGTGGTGAAATAGTTCTGTTTGGCTGAGGCGAGTGCGGACTTAAATGTCTGCAGTGAGTGTTTGTATAAGGCAAAGTCATCAATGGAGTGAGTTTTCTTCCAGCGGCGTTCAGCAATTCTGGAAGCTCGCCTCAGCTGTTTGGTAGAGTCTGTGTGCCAGGGTTGACTGTTGATTTTGGGGGTTCTGTTGTGTGAGAGAGGATCGACTGAGTCAAGGGGCAGAGATTGAATTTATGGTTTTAGAAAGTGGTGGCCTGCGCTGTGTCACTTGAATGAGGAGATAGTGGAAGAGGTGTAAGAGAGTCAAGAGAGAGTGAGGGTTGAGTGTATTGTAGATTCCCCGGGGGCCGGGGTTCCGGACTGTATATGAACAGGAGGAGCAGGTTTGGGAGGAGATAGTGGTGAAGGTAAGCAGTTGTGGTCAGATATAGGTGGTGAGAGTTAGAGATGTTCAGATAGGGGGCAGAGGCGGGTGAAGATGAGGTCCAGTGTGTGTACCATTCTTTGTGAGTGGCCTCTCTGAGGTCCATTGGGAGAGGTTGAAGGAGGAGCCAGAGTGAAAGGAGTTTGTTGGAAAGCAGAGTGGGGGGTGTCGATTGGATGTTGAAGTCTCCCATAATATAGTGGGGATGTCGGTGGAAAGAAAGTTGAGAAGCCAGAAGCAAAGTGGTCCAAGAAAGGCAGTGGCAGGGCCTGGGCGGATCGGGCTAGACACAGCACTTGGAGTCAGGAGGGGGCGTAGATGCGGACAAGGAGTAGCACTTCAAGTAGAAAGATTGTGGAGGGAAGGCAGAGGTGAGCGGGGACAAAGGAGGCATGTGTCAGACAGGAGGAGGCCGACGCCTCCCACCATGCTTTGACCAGGGGCGCCAGGAGGTGTGGGTAAGTTGGAGGCCGCTAAGAGAGATGCGGCAGGGGAGACTGTGTCAGAGGGGTCCGCCAGGTTCCGTCAGACCAAGGAAGAGTAGGTTGCGTGAAGATGAAACAGTCATCGTAGTATGAGATTTTATACATACAGACCGTTGCATTCCAGAGAGCTCCAAGAGAGTTTTGGGGGGAGCACGGTTCCAGCAGGGATGAGTATCAGGTTGGAATTGATTAGACGGAATTAGTATTGGTGATTCTGTTCGAGGATGCCGATGACTATGGTGGAATGTGCTGGGGGGGCCCTGGGTTGGGGGATATGACCCCAGGAATCCTATAAGGAGGCCAGTGAAGGGTGAGTAGTTGGCAGTAAGGATAGACCTGTAGTTATGGCAGGGTTTGTTTGGTGCGGAGGGCATCCTAACAAGTGAGGAAAGAGGTTGGTGGCGGCAGACAGATGTGAGGGTAGTATGCAGGGGGAGATGTAGAGTTCATTTTGTTCCAGCGAGGAGTTGGGGATAATCATTAAGAGTGAGGAGAGTGAGATAGCGATGATGAGGGAAAAGAAAGACCATAGTGGTTAGATCACAGTTGACAGTTAGATGTCTGCTGTGACAGTGATGGAGGCGCTCTCTGGCTGGTTACAGTTGATGAGGCGCTCTCTGGCAGGGACAGTTTGATGAGGCGCCTCTGGCTGGGGACAGGTTGATGGAGGACGCTCTCTGGCTGGGACAGTTGATGGAAGGCACACTCTGGCTGGACAGTTGAGATGGAGGCACTCTCTGGCTGGGACAGTTTTTGAGGAGGCCCTCTCTGCTTGACAGGTTGATGGAGCGCTCTCCACACGGCACTTGGGACAGTTGATTGAGGCGCTCCCTTGCTGGGCAGTTGATGGAGGCGCTCTCTGGCTGGGGCAGTTGATGGAGGCGCTCTCTGGCTGGGACCGTTGATGGAGCAGTCTCTGGCAGGGAACATGGTGAAGGGGGCAGTCCTCTGGCTGGGACATGTGATTTAGGCAGTCTCTCGGCTGGTGACATGTGATGGAGGCGCTCTCTGGCTGGGACAGATGATGGAGGCGCTCTTTGGCTGGGACAGGATTGATGGAGGCGCTCTCTGGCGGAACGGATTGATGGAGGACGCTCTCGTGGCTTGGTACGGGTTGAATGGAGGCGCTCTCTTGCTGGGACGGTTGATGGAGGGGGCGCTCTCTGGCTGGGACAGTTAATGGAGGGCTCTCTGCTGGACAGTTTTATGGAGGCGCTCTCCCGCCTGGGACAGTTGACGGAGGCGCTTCTCCTTTGCTGGAACAGTTGACGGAGGCGCTCCTCTGCTATGGGACGGTTGATGGTAGCCGCATCAAGGTGATTAAAATTTTTTTTTTTTAAATCTGCAATGTAGTGGATACAGATGTATGAGCAGAGTCTTGCCTGGAATGCAGGTCTGCTGGGGAGTGGAGTGTACTGTCTTGTTTCAGGGGACTTGCTTCTGGTTGGAGGAAATTGGCAGCTTTATAATGATTATGAGACCAGGCCACAATGTTACCAGGGCTGGCGAGTATAGGAGTAAACCGCAGACCATGCAGTGCTGGGAGTCCCATACTGAAATGCCGGATGTGGCTGCCTTGCAGACAAGGACGTGCAGAGCTTAAGAAGGCACAAGCGCATCAAGATCGCAGTGCTCAGGCAGCTGCTCAGTAGCACCAAGTTTGAGAATAAGCATGTGAATCTGTAGAGGAGGCAAGACTGTGATGCACCAACAGCTTTCAGTCAGTTTTCCCAACTTGCCTCAGGTCAGAGTGGTTAGGGCTGGCCAGGTGCGAGAAAGGCAAGGATATTGCAGTCCACATGCCATAGCCAGGTGACCAGAGATAGCAAGTGAGCTCCTGGAAAGGTCTGTGTATAGTGCTGCAAGGCACCATAGGGGGAGTGCAGATGCCCAAAGATGGAGTGTTACCTTGCTGGCTGCACTTGACTGGTAGGCGCAGATACAGAGCAGATGGATCTTTAGATTCTGTACTGTGTAGTCGGGTCACCGGAAGGCTCAAAACGTTCCCGTCAGGAGTTCAGGCAACAGATTCAGTACCCCAGCAGGTGATGGCATGGTTTATGGAGGTTTAATTGAGCAGAGATGAGGAGTATTCAGCCGAGCTCACAGCAGAAGCAACTGCCTGGTGGGACTATATATATATATATTCTGGACAATGTTGTTTCCCCAGCTAGGCAAAGAGAGGCAGGGCTCCCAGCTAGGCTTTTTAAGGTATGTTCACATGGTGTACTGCGGCACGTACACTCACTATGCGCTGCAGTACATCATGTCTTTTGGGAGCTCGCGCTAATACGCGCGTACTCCCGAGGTGCGTGGGGCGGCAGCCCGCCGTCCTCATTGACATTCATTACTCGCGGTGCGTATTTGCCGCAAGTAATTGACATGTCACTTATCTCCCCGCGCCTACAATACGATTGTATTGTACGAGCGGGGAGAGGAGGCGTAATCCATAGTTCTCTAAAAGTGCAAATACGCGGCGAAATGCGCGCCAAAATTACCCTGTGTGAACAAAGCCTTATTTCACCCTGGGCAAAGATTCACTGTTGTGCCTCACCTTTAACGCCTAAACCCACCTACAATTTAGCTATATTTGTACCTGCTAAACAGGCATGAACTGGCTCACAGGGGATTGGGGAATCTACCGGTGGGCCCCTGAGCATGGTAGACCTGGAGTTCTTTTTTAACTGCATATACATCCTCAGAAAAGGCAAAATAGAAGAGAAAAAGAGGCAAAAAGTAAGAGGCAGAGTATTGGAGGCATGTACTGTCATTTACAGTAGCTGTAGGGGTGCATCCCTAGAAACATCTACTCCACTGGTGGGCCCAGAAACAGATCAACTGATGGGCCCCTAGAATCAACTCCACCTGTAGGCTCTAGGCACCCCAGTCTGACACTGCTATTAAATGTAACATCACATACATACCGCAAACATGCATAGTACTGCTACATTACACAGAAAAATAGCACCATCATAGTGGACACATACATAGTACTGCTACATCACACTGAAGCATAGCACCACTATAGTAGACAAATATATAGTACTGCTACATCACATAGAAACATAGCAGCACTATAGTGGACACATAGGGCCACATTTATGAAAACTGTCTAGGTCTAAAACTTTCCTTGTTGCCCATAGCAACCAATCAGAGTTCATAGCTACCAATCAGAGCGCCTGTTTCATTTCATATGGAGCTCTGTCAAAAAGAAACAGGTGCTCTGATTGGTTGCACTGAGCTCTGATTGGTTGCTATGGGCAACAAGGAAAGTATTAGGCAATGTTCACACGGCTTACTGCCGACGTAATTGCGAGGACGGATTACGCCCCGCAATTACGCCGGCTGCCGTGCTGTGGGGGCGGGGGGCCGGCAGCTCGCCGGCCCCATAGTCACTCATTATTCACGGCGCGTACACGCCGTAAATAATGTGCATGTCACTTTCTCCCCCCTCGGCATATTTGCCGAGCAGGGAGAGGAGACGGAATCCATAGTTCTCTATGAGAACTGTGGATTACCGTAATGACTGGGACGGATTCCAGCCGTACTGCAGCGCAAATACGGCGCGTAGTACGGCTGGAATCAGTCACAGAATAAGCCGTGTGAACGGCCCCTTAGACCTAGACAGTTTTCATACATGTGGCCCTATGTGTCCACTATAGTGCTGCTATGTTTCTATGTGATGTAAGCCAGTTTTCATACATGTCCCCTGTACACAGTACTGCTACCTCACTCTGAAACACAGCACCACTATACCATACAAAAACATAGTACCACTATTTCACACACATAGTGCTACTATAACGCTTGCGTACATAGCATCACTATACCGCACACACACATAATACTACTGCTACATCACACAGAAACATACGTACATGGTACTGCTACATACACAGAAACTTGACACCACTATACCATGAAAAAACATAGTTCTACAATATCACACATATAGTCCCGTTCAGGTTTTTAACTGCTTTATTTGTAAAGAAGGGTTCGGCTCTTTATCTGATAATGTTTTACACTTAATAAAAATAATTTTTTGATGAATACTTCATGCCGCACGGCGCTGAGAGCGGAGATTGCATTGCGCCCATCTCTCCATAGACTATAATGGGAGAAGTAGCTCGCGCTCTGATTGGCTGGGATAGCCAAGCCCCCGCTAGCTCAGCCAATCAGCTCTTTTCTGTCTTTTACTGTATTTTGAAATTATCCCGCCGTGGATTCTGATTGGTCTAAACTTCTCCATAGACTAGAATGGTCTTTGTCGCTCCTATTCTGATTGGTCAAATAATTCTCCATAGCTAGAATGGGTCTCTGTCGCTCCTATTTTGATTGGCTCAGCTAGCCAAGTCCCCGGTAGCTTCACCAATCAGCTCTTTTCAGCATTTTTACTGTATTTTGAACTATCCCGCCGTGGATTCTGATTGGTCTAAACTTACCCATAGGTTTTAATGGTTCACTGTCGCTCCTATTCTGATTGGCCGGTTTATGCCGACCAATGAGAATAGGTTTCAGAATTTGAATTACTGTATTTCCCGGCAATTTCCAATATCATAAATCTTGATATTGCGCCGTTCTAGAGTTTTGGAAAGTGGGGTTTTTTTTAATTAGGTTTATTTTTTATGTTCAGCTCTTTTCTGACATTGTTTTCCGCCTTTATAAAGGCGATTTTTTCGGAATCATACTCCTGCTGCACGGAGCGGAGCGCCGAGATTTCTGTCGCGATCTTCGATCTGCTTCCTCGCATGTTCCGATCCTGCTTCACTTCGCCTCTGCCGGAGCATTTAGACCCAAAAAAACCTGGTCTGCCTGTCGGAGCTGCCGAGCGCTGCACTGCGCCGCGCTTTGCCGACTAGCCATCGTACATGCCTTGGAGTTTTAGAGCGTGCCGCGTCCCGCCCCAGAATGCCTACCCCGCGCCCACAAAACGCCCACTGCCCGCCCCTTCATGCGGGGCGCAGCTGAAAGTGGCGAACACTGCGCCTAACACTGAATCCCCGCGTCCGACAGCGGGATTCGGGCCGGGAGGCGCAGTATACGCCAAAAAACGGGCGAAAAGCCCGATCATACATGTCGCCCATAGTTCTCACCACTAGAGCAAAACATAAATAGCACTGCTATATCACACACATACTTAGTACCATTATACCACACATTTACATAACCCTGCTTTACCACGCAGAAAAATAGTACTGCTATACTTTACACATGCATAGTACTACTATAGCACAGACATAGGACTGCTGTAGCACATACATACATAGCACCACTGTACCACACATATACAAAGCATTTCTATATTGTTCACACATTCACATAATGTAATATAGTTACACATTACTCCGATGGTCATCACATCCTGGCAGTGGAGAGACACCATAGTGAACAGATAAGAGAGGCTTTCTGTAGACCCCCTCCTCCTCTCTCTTCTGTCTGTCACAACAGAGCTTTTGCTTGGATAAAGCTACTGTACAAAAGCCAGTGAAAAGCTCTGGCTGCTTTATCTTAGCAGGCAAGAGAGGGAAGGGGGAGCCAGGAGAAGAAGCTCTTTAGATGAGAAAGGGAGTTAACACACACATAACACATAACACAGTATATTTACATAGAACATGCATTCACAACACATATACAGTGTATTCAAATGTAAAATACACATTAACAATGTGCACTAATACATGTAACATATGCATAAACACAACTCATAAAATACACAAAAAACACAACAGCTGACAAACGTGTACCATATATTCACATATACAATACATACATGTAGCACGTACTAATAATATGCATACACATATAATAAGAACACATGCACATATACACGTATAGAAAACATACAACACATGCAATGTAACGTATATACACAAATACAGCAAAAACAACAATTATGCAGTGCAGTTGTGGCCAAACGTTTTGAGACCGACACAAATTTTGTTTTTCACACTTTGTTGCCTCAGTGCTTTTAGATCTTTTAATCAGAAGTTTCTAGACTCTACTGAAGTTTTTTGATGCAATATTTACAATGTTGACCTTTATTTTTTTAAGACTCCTGCAATTTGCCCTGACATATTGGATATCAGCTTTTGGGCCAAATTGTGACCGATGACACCTCATTTATGCCTAATCAGTGCTTATCACAATTTACATTTTTTTTTTTTTGGTTTGTCTGGCTTTTTGAGGATTTACCACAGGTGCTCAATGGGAAATCTGTGGATCTTCCTGGCTATGGACCTATGGACCCAAAATAGTTTTGTTGACAGAGACACTTCTCTCTTTTGCCTTGTGACATGGTGATCCATCATGCCGGAGGAAGCATTGCTCATCACCAAATTGCTCTTGGATCGTTGGAAAACATTGCTTTTGGTGGATGCTTAGATACCAGTCTTGGACTCATGGTAGCGCTCACCTCTTTTTCTTATGAAGACCAGTCCTTGTACTTGCTGCAAGACTGTTATTATTGTTATTTTTTTGTGAAGCAGTCTTTGCTGTCCTACTTGACACCAGCCCTCAAATGCCTTCACCTCACTGTGTGCACAGATTTACTGACATGTTGGAGTCGGGTGCTTAGGCCCCACCAGGGGATTTGATTTTTTTGGCCCTCCATTGGAGTTAATTTTGAAGCCGACTACTGAAGATTACTCTTCGGGCCCACCAGTGGAGTAAAATTCTTGGGGCCCACCATTGGAGTTGATTCCTGAGGCCCACCAGTGATGTTGATTCCTTAGACCTCCCAGTGGAGTTGATCCTTTGGGCCTACCAGTGGAGTTGTTTCTTGGGATCCACCAGTGGAGTTGATTCTTGGCCCCAACAGTGGAACTGATTCTTGGGGCCCACCAGTGGAGTTGTTTCTCAGAACCCACTAGTAGAGCTGATTTTTTGGGCTCAGCAGTGGAGTTGATTCTTTGGGCTCACCAGTGGAGTTGCTTCTTTGGGCTCACCAGTGGAGTTGATTCTTTGGGCTCACCAGTGGAGTTGATTCTTTGGGCTCACCAGAGGAGTTGATTCTTTGGGCTCACCAGTGGAGTTGATTCTTTGGACTCACCAGTGGAATTTTTTCACGGAACCCACCAAGTAGAGTTGTTTCTTGGGACCCACCAGTGCAGTTGATTCTTTGGGACCAACAATGGAGTTGATTGTTTGGGTCCATCAGTGGACTTGATTCTTTGGGCACACCACTGGAGTTGATTCTTGGGGTCCAGCACTGAAATTGATTCCTTGGAGTGGTGTTAATTATGTGAAACCCCCCTTCCCCACTGGAGTTAATTAATTGGACCCATCACTGAAGTTTATTGTTGGCCCACCCTACAGCTACTGCACAAAGATATAGACATAGATCTCTATCCTAATCGGTGTCCTGGGCCTGTAAATTATAAACTTAGTGGATGTTTTATTGCAGAAGCCACATCTTTCAAATGCAAATGTGTCTGTCACTGTAGAGATTTACAGAAGAAGCACTATAGTGGATCTCCCTCCCCCATACTGATACAGACATAGCAGCTGCTACTGTGCTCCCCTAGTCTGGACTCCCCTGATTTATCTTAAGCAATGTTGGGGGGGCTTTCAGACATTACCCATAACAAAAGCTGGGGCTAATGCGCTGCGTTAATGTGCATTAACCTGAATTGTTACTCAGTGCTCATCCATCTGTTCATGGAGGGATCTCTATACTGGGAACAATCTGCATATAGTCCTGGCACTGCAGCCTTCGGGCACATTCCACCATTCCCAGCACTTTCATTACTGGGATCATTTATGTCAATGCCCAATCCACAGCTTTTATCAGATTTTATTTTAATTTCTTAATTACTTCAAAAATAATAATAATAATTTAATTATTATTAATATCTTATAATATCCTTCTTTTGCACAGCATTTACTTTAAACTGCATGACTAATATCTGCTCTGGAAACAGGTTCTAATTTACTGAATCAATTAGTGACCCAATAACAGATATTTAATTGATAGAAATTAGAAATGTAGTATGATAATAGAAAGATATATTGATTTTACCTAGATATGAGATAGATACATATGAGATAGATGTGAGAGCTAGATAGGTAGAATGATAGGTGTGGCATAGAGATGAGATACAGTGAAGTCCATATATATTTGGACAGAGACAACATTTTTCTAATTTGGGTTCTGTACATTACCACAATGAATTTTGAACAAAACAATTCAGATGCAGTTGAAGTTCAGACTTTTAGCTTTAAT
This sequence comes from Phyllomedusa bahiana, assembly GCA_025379985.1. NCBI lineage: Eukaryota > Metazoa > Chordata > Amphibia > Anura > Hylidae > Phyllomedusa > Phyllomedusa bahiana. The sequence goes on along the minus strand of JAODAL010011223.1, from coordinate 75,608 downwards.
TCAGTGGGTTGAACAAAATGATTGCATAAAAATGTGAGGAAGTAAAGCATTTTTTCAACTCAATCCCTTCATTTCTGGGGCTCAAAAGTAATCGGACAAATGAAATAATTGTAAATACAATGTTAATACTAATTTCTAATACTGTCTAATACTTGGTTGAAAACCCTTTGTTGGCAATGACTGTCTGAAGTCTTGAACTCATGGACAATCACCAGACGCTGTGTTTCCTCCTTTTTAATGCTCTGCCAGGCCTTTATAAAACCGCAGCGGTTTTCATTTGCTTTTTGTTTGTGGCCTGTCTGAAGTTTAGTCTTTAACAAGTGAAATACAGGCTCAAATGGGTTGAGATCAGGTGACTGACTTGGCCATTCAAGAATATTCTACTTCTTTGCTTTAATAAACTCCTGGTTGCTTTGACTTTATATTTAGGGTCATTTTCCATCTGTATTATTAAATTCTGACCAATCAGTTTGGCTGCATCTGGCTGGATTTGAGCACACAGTATGTCTCTGAATACCTCAAAATTCATCCAGCTTTTTCTGTCATGTGTCACATCATCAATAAACACTAGTGACCCAGTGTCACTGACAGCCATGCATGCCAAAGCCATCAACCTGCCTCCATCGTCTTTTACAGATGATGTGGTATGGTTGGGATCAGGAGCTGTACCACGTCTTTGCAATGCTTTTTGTCTTTCCATAATTTTGGTAGAGGTTGATCTTGGTTTCATCTGTCCAAAGAATGTTCTTTCAGAACCGTGCTGACTTTTCTAGATTTTTTTATATGTCCAATCTTTTTTTATTCCTGAGGATTAAAGTGCAGTGAACCTTCTGTATTTACTTTCATGGTAGATTTTTGGTAAATTCGCATATTGCTACGCCTACATCCTGGAGAGTGTTGTTCACTTGGTTGGCTGTTGTGAATGGGTTTCTCTTCACCATGGAAATTATTCTGCAATCATCCACCACTGTTGTCTTCCGTGGGCGTCCTGGTCTTTTTGCATTGATGAGTTCATCAGTGCTTTCTTTGTCAGGATCTTCCGAACTGTAGATTTTGCCACTCCTAATATTGTAGCAATTTCTCGTATGGGTTTTTTCTGTTTTTCGCAGCTTAAGGATTGTTTGTTTCACCTGTATGGAGAGCTCTTTTAATCGCATGTTTTCTTCACAGCAATATCTTGCAAATGCAAGCACCACATCTCAGATAAACTTTAGCCCTTTTATCTGCTTGAGATTGACATAACAAAGGAATTGCCCACACCTGGCCATAAAATAGCCTTTGAGTCAATTATCCAATTACTTTTGGCCCCTTTAAAGACAGGGTGGCACATGTTAAGGAGCTGAAACTCCTAAACCCTTGATCCTCATTTGAGGATACCCTCAAATGAAAGCTGGAAGTCTGGACTTTATGTCAATGTCCATTATATAACTATAACTCGAATATTTTTCAGTAAAAAGGTCAACAAAACAAAATTTGTGTCAGTGTCCAAAAAAATATGGACCTAACAGATAAATAGATAGATAGATAGATAGATAGATAGATAGATAGATATGAGACAGAGGGATATATAGATTTGAGATAGATTGTGAGAGATAGATATACGATAGATAGATAAATATATATATATAAGATAGATATATAGATAGATAAATGTATATGAGATAGATAGATACATACAGTGGGGAAAAAAGTATTTAGTCAGCCACCAATTGTGCAAGTTCTCCCACTTAAAAAAGATGAGAGAGGCCTGTAATTGACATCATAGGTAGACCTCAACTATGAGAGACAAAATGAGAAAAAACAGAAAATCACATTGTCTGATTTGGAAAGAATTTATTTGAAAATTATGATGGAAAATAAGTATTTGGTCAATAACAAAAGTTTATCTCAGTACCGTATATACTCAAGTATAAGCCGAGTTTTTCAGCACAAAAAATGTGCTGAAAAATCCGACCTCGGCTTATACTCGAGTCACTGTCGGCCGCTACGATGTCCCGATCACCGGCAGGGACACTTCAGCTATATGCGGCTCCTCTGGGAGCGCATATAGCTGATTGCCGAGAACAGCAGACAGCCTCCGGGAACATCTGTGGCCCGGGCGCTGTCGCCGATCTTTTCCCCTGTATGCGACTCCTCCGGAATGCATACAGGAGAAGATACCACTGCGGAGCAGAGAGCGAGCGCTCCCTGCTCCGCAGTGGACTATTGGCGGCCGCTGACTGGCGGCTGTCTGGAGTTTCCGGCACAGGCAGCGTGTGTCATCACGCTGCGTGCGCGGCCTAATGACATCACCCGCCTGTGCCGGCAAGAGGAAGGAGTGGAGCACCCGGAGGCGGAGCCGCGAGGGTCCGAGGTGAGTACTGTACTTGTATTTATTTATTTATTAATTTTTTTAAAATAACCTTGCCTATAACTACCTATGGGGACATGACTGCCTATAGCTACCTATGGGGACATGACTGCCTATAGCTACCTATGGGGACATGACTGCCTATAGCTACCTATGGGGACATGACTGCTTATAGCTACCTATGGGGACATGACTGCCTATAACTACCTATGGGGACATAAACCTGTCTATAACTACTTATGAGGACATAAACCGGTCTACAACTACTTATGGGAACATAAACCTGTCTATAACTGCCTATGGGGACATGCCTGCCTATAGCTACCTATGGGGACATGACTGCCTATAGCTACCTATGGGGACATGACTGCCTATAGCTACCTATGGGGACATGACTGCCTATAACTACATATGGGGACATAAACCTGCCTATAACTACCTATGGGGACATAAACCTGCCTATAACTACCTATGGGGACATAAACCTGTCTATAACTGCCTATAGGGACATAAACCTGCCTATAACTACCTATGGAGGACATATACATGCCTATGTAATTTTATTGGTATCTAATTTTATTTTTGAAATTTACCAGTAGTCCGCTGCATTTTCCACCCTAGGCTTATACTCGAGTCAATAAGTTTTTGTGGCAAAAGTAGGTGCCCCGGCTTATACTCTGGTCGGCTTATACTCGAATATATACGGTACTTTGTTATACAGTGGGTACGGAAAATGTTCAGACCCCTTTAAATTTTTCACTTTTTCATTGCAGCCATTTTCTAAGATCCAAAAAGTTCATTTTTTTTTTTCTGATTAATGTACACTCTGCACCCACCCCCATATTGAAAGAAAAAAAACAGAAATGTAGATATTTTTGCAAATTTATTAATGAAAAAAATAAAATAATATCACATGGTCATAAGTATTTAGACCCTTTGCTGTGACACTCATATTTAACTCACATGCTGTTCATTTCCTTCTGATGCTCCTTGAGATGCTTCTACTCCTTCATTGGAGTCCAGCTGTGTTTAATTAAACTGATTGGACTCGATTAGGAAAGGCACACACCTGTCTATATAAGACCTCACAGCTCACAGTGCATGTCAGAACACATGAGAATCATGAGGTCTAAGGAACTGTCCAAGGAGCTCAGACTGGGCCGAAGGTTCTTCTTCCAACAAGCTAAAATAACAAAGCAGTTGCTTCAGAACAACTCTGTGACCATTCTTGACTGGCCCAGCCAGAGACCTGACCTAAACCCAATTGAGCATCTCTGGAGATACTTGATAATGGCTGTCCACCAACGTTTACCATCCAACCTAAGGGAACTGGAGAGGATCTGCAAGGAAGAATGGCAGAGGATCCCCAAATCCAGGTGTGAAACACTTGTTGCATCATTCCCAAGAAGACTCATGGCTGTACTAGCTCAAAAGGTGCTTCTACTCAATACTGAGCAAAGGGTCTGAATACCATGTGATATTTCAGTTTTTCTTGTTTAATAAATTTGCAAAAATATCTACGTTTCTGTTTTTTTTTTCTTTGAAGCTGGGGAGGAGGTGCAGAGTGTACATTAATGAGCAAAAAAATTAACTTTTTGGATCTTACCAAATGGCTACAATGTAAAAAAGAGAAAAAATTTGAAGGGGTCTGAATACTTTCCGTACCCTCTATATATCCTTTGTTGGCAATGACAGAGGTCAAACGTTTTCTGTAAGTCTTCACAAGGTTGGCACACACTGTTGCTGGTATGTTGGCCCATTCTCCCTGCAGATCTCCTCTAGAGCAGTGATGTTTTGGGGCTGTCGCTGGGCAACATGGACTTTCAACTCCCTCCAAAGGTTTTCTATGGGGTTGAGATCTGGAGAGTGACTAGGCCACTCCAGGACCTTGAAATGCTTCTTACAAAGCCACACCTTCGTTGCGCTGGCGGTGTGCTTGGGATCATTGTCATGCTGAAAGACCCAGCCACGTTTCATCTTCAATGCCCTTGCTGATGGAAGGAGGTTTGCACTCAAAATCTCACGATACATGGCCCATTCATTCTTTCATGTGCCTTCTCTCTCCTCCAAACACGAGTTGTGTTTCTATCAAACAGTTCTACTTTGGTTTCATCTGACCATATGACATTCTCCCAGTACTCTTCTGGATCATCGAAATGCTCTCTAGCAAACTTCAGACGGGCCCGGACATGTACTGGCAACATAAGCCTGTGTTATATTTGTCCCAGCTCTCTGCAGGTCATTCACTAGGTCCCCCCGTGTGGTTCTTGGATTTTTGCTCACTGTTCTTGTGATCATCTTGACCCCAAGGGGTGAGATCTTGCGTGGAGCCCCAGATCGACGGAGATTATCAGTAGTCTTGTATGTCTTCCATTTTCTAATTATTGCTCCCACAGTTGATTTCTTCACACCAAGCTTCTTGCCCATTGAGGATTCAGTCTTTCCAGTTTGGTGCAGGGCTACAATTTTGTGTCTGGTGTCTTTCAACAGCTCTTTGGTCTTCATTATAGTGGAGTTTGGAGTGTGACTGTTTGAGGTTGTGGAAATGTGTCTTTTATACTGCTAACAAGTTCAAACAGGTGCCATTACTACAGGTAATGAGTGGAGGACAGAGGAGCCTAAGTTACAGGTCTGTGAGAGCCAGAAATCTTGCTTGTTTGTAGGTGATACTTATTTTCCACCATAATTTGGAAATAATTTATTTCCAAATCAGACAATGTGATTTTTCTGGATTTGTTTTCTCATTTTGTCTCTCATAGTTGAGGTCTACCTATGATGGAGAGGGCTTGGGCGTTCAGAGACAGGATGCAACGGCCAGGCCCCGGGGAGCGTCGGCACTGCCTCCAGGGCCCTCAGCAGCTTGGGGCCCACCGGGGGGATCCACCGATCCCCCGTCGGGCCAGTCCAAGCCTGGATATGGGAGATAGATAAATGTATATGACATAGATAGATAGATAGATAGATAGATAGGTAGATATGAAGTAGAAATTTATAAGATAGTTAGGACATAGATGGATAGCTATCAAATGAATGGATGATAGATAGATAAATAGTTACATATGAAAGAAATAGATGGGTGGATGGACAGGTATTATCAGATAGATTGATAGATAAATATGAGAATGGTAGGTAGATATATGAGACTGTAAGGTGGGCAGCATGGTGCCTTCGTAGTTAGCACTGTCGGCCTGCAGCGCTGCAGTCCTGTGTTACAAGGACAACATCTGCAGTGACTTTGTATGTTCTCCCCATGTTTACATGACTTTTCTCTGGGTTCTCTAGTTTTCTCCACACTCCAAATACATATTGGTAGATTAATCTGGAATTTAAAGTGTGAGCCCCAATGGGGACAGAGACCAATGTGATGATGACAAGCTCTGTACAGCGCTGTAGAATATGACAGCGCTTTATAAAGGAATAAAGATAGATTTATATAACACAGACTGATAGACTTGAGGTGCATAGATATAGGATGACATGGATGATAGATATTTATTACATAGGTTATCCTATATCTGACTATTGGATGGCAGTGACATCATACCTCTTTTCCAGCTCACACATATTGCGTGTCTGTGTACACCGGTGACATCTATGGGGCTGGCACTGATGCCAATGTGTTTATCATCATCTATGGAGACCTTGGGGACACCGGGGAGAGAAAACTCAGCAAGTCTGAAACCAATTCCAACAAGTTTGAGAGAGGACAGGTAACTAATTTTATATGGAAAATCTCTAATTGCTACCTAAGAACCGTCAGTAAGCTGTTGCTGATAGATCTGTTACACTACTAGATGAAGACACCCAAAAGCATTGGGTATCTAATAGTATGAGTCCTGGAGGCCATTTGATACAGTAATACAAAGCTGTAATGAGCATAAGGCATTTCTGTGTTTTCACCTGAGCTGTCCTGAATATTCATACAAACCATAATTAGAATAAAAATGGAGCCACAATGAGATCAGTCAGCAGCAACCATCCTGCATAGTGATGGCGTCCATGCAGCAACAGAAGAGTAACGATTACAGTGGGTACTGTGGCCGAGCGACTGCAGGCAGTCGCATGTTCCTGCCACTAGGTGGAATACAGCAGTATACCGGCTGCAGACGTGCCACCAAAAACCTGGTTTTGGTGGGGGAAGGCAACGATTTGGCGTCAGTAACCATAGGTTACTGACACAGGTAGCTAGCATGGCTGCAATGCGGCTAGTAATGGGTTGCCTTTCCCGGGACGGCAATAGCGTTGGGTGGGTTGTCGCCCCCATGTTCCAGGACGGGATTTTGGAACATCCCTGGAGACCGATTAAAAGCCTGTCTCTCCAGGTAATCGGGGGTGTGGCTTGCTACCTGTGAGTGGAGCAGCAGAGGAGCTGAGGAGAGGGCTCTTATCCCCCAGGCTTTCAGGAAACTGAACTGGACGGTAGGTCCTGGTCAGAGAATAGAGAGGGTCTCTATTATATGTGTAGTTAGTGGCTAGACGGCCTAGGGTTTATTTTTGGTATATTGTATACGTTTTCCTGTGTTGCAAAATAAAGCTGGTGGAGACCAGACCTGAAGAGAACCCTGTGTCAGCCTGCAAATTTCGTTTACCAAAGCAGCGATCCCGGAGCTAAGGAACCCCAGGACGGTCCAAGATGCCGTCCGAACGCATGTGAAGTGTTACATAGGGTGGAGGTATGCCGTGGGCATTATTGGCACTAAACGGCAAGATTGGCACTACATAAGATGGGCACAAGCTGACGTGTGCACAAAGGTTTGCAGAAAAAGGCTGCAGTTTGCATAGGACTGCTACAGTTTACGTGGGACTCCTGCAAGTTAGCTCTGTTGAGCAAGGATTGTCTCAAGGGAGACACACCCAAAGCAGCCTTTTTTGTGGAGAAAGACTGGCTCAGTGGAGCAGGAGACGGTCTCTAGAGAGACAGGAGACACACCCCAGTGTAGAGACTGTTGCTGCTTGGAAAGTTTCAGCTATGGACGACATATTCGAGCTGGTGCGCCGCATGACCACCCAGCCAGCTGTACCTGATCACTATAACCCACCAAAGCCTTGGGGGGGGGGTGTACAAAACTGTGACTGGGGGGAAGGTCTGGAAGCCAAAAAGGCAGTCTATCCTTCCAAGAAAAAGTCCAAACGGGGGAAAACAAAGTCTCTACTAGGCCTGGATTCTGTCATTACCAGAGTGCACCCAGACATTATCCCATTTGAGAAGGCCGAGCGCGACCGGAGAGACCGACCTGACTACTGCAGGAGGCAAGGTCCAGCTTCCAAAAAGCCATGTGTTCCTTACCTGCAGGGGTTAAATCCTCAACAGTGGAAGCAACAGAGTTACATGAATGATGCTGTTACCAGGGGCAACCAACCTCGTCAGCAGAGGGCACCCGCTACAGTCCAGAAAGAGGAGCGGTGTTGGAGGTACCACCAAGCAGGCAGCTGTGCATCCGAGAGTCCTCTGACCAGGAGGCCAGAGAAGATGCAGCCCCAAGTCCGGGAGTCCCAGCGGTGTGGGGTCCCACCCTTGTTTGTCGGGGACTGGCTCCAAGAGGCCTCCAGAAGGTGTATGGACATCGTCCCAGGTTTGAAAACCCGACTGGAATGGGGTAAGACTGTTCCTGTTACTGATAACACCCATAGTGAGACTGATAAACATGTGCATAATTTATGTGAGGACTTTGCGGATTTAAAAAGAAGTCCAGATATACCACAAAGGCAAAAGAGTCCTGAGAGCCATGGGACTGTTGAATCGGGAGTTACAGAGTCTGATGGACTAAATGTATTGCATGTGGACTTGTCATTTAAAAATCATTTAACTGCATTAATGTCTGAACAAGGTGCTACAGAAACTGCAGCCACAATAGTAGGGGGGATTAGGTCAGGTGTGCCCCTAGAGATCTTGGCTGAGGATAATGCAGTTGGTATGAGTTCACTAGGTAATAGCAACCTGCGAATGGGTCCTAGTTCAGCTCTCTGTATAACTCAGGCGTTTGCCAAGTGTGAACTAAAGGCTACACTGATAGAAGAGGAGACTAGCTCACTGGTGCCCCTACAGGCTGTAGGGGAGAGCAGCGCAAGTTATACAGGGGATGTGTGTTCTGTAGTGGAGAGCCACCCTGAGAGGTGCGCTGTCAGTACAGCTTCTTGTGAAGTTAATGTAACAGGTGTTTTTCCAAAAGGGGAAACAGAAAACCCTGCAAATGATGGTTCTGACGCTAGGTCTGAAGGGGTTGATGAAAAGAGCGTGATGGTGATTGAACCTGGTAGCGTGCTTATGTGCAGGAGTGAATCTGATTGTCCTGCTGCAGTGTGTGAACTGGATGGTATAAAAGAGAGGCCTGATCCAGAAGCTGAGCATGCTCCTATGGTGACCATTACTGGAGATGGTGAGACAATATCTCCATCCATTACTGTAAGTCTGAACAGAACCAGTGATTGGGGTGCCATGGGGAAGGTGTTGCCTGAAGTGCACACTGGGAGTGTAAAGCATTATAAGGAAAGGGTAAATAGTGAATGTGGTTACCCTCTTATGTGTGACACAACTGGGGCGCAGTCAGTAAACATGTTCCCACATAGCAAGGCAGAAATAGTGGACTCCGGGATGGAGGAGGGTGTAAACAATGTACATGGATCTGGTGTTGACTCTGGGGAGTTATGTGAGTTTAGTAGTGGGCCAGATGCAGGAGGGATCCTGACGAATGTTGAGAGTTCTTCGGTGGTGACAGGTTTAGGAGATAAGGAGGATGTGTCTCCAAGTTGTGATGCAGAAAGTGGGTTGCTAGACATCACAGAGATGGGTGTGGGTTTAAACCCTCATGAAGGACAGGGTTGGATGAAGGAATCCTCAGACCCTAGTGATGGGCTTGGTAAGGTAATGGAGATGGTCAATAAGATAGACCAGGTTCCCTTTGAGAAGTTGCAGGCCGGTGTCCCAAGGCAAGAAGAGGGCCAACACGCTTTAGCTGAGAGGACCAGTGTAGAGATGTCTGGACAGTATGAGTGTAGGTGACCTTGGGTTGGTGGTCGAGATTGCACCTGATATCCATGAGGTCCAATGTGATGATGTCTGCGAAGTTGCAGAGCCTGGGTGCGGTATGCCCGCTGTTGAGAAAGGTAAACCAGCTGAGATGGTAAACAAAGGTCAAATACTTAATACCAACGGTGATACCCATGTGATGGAAAGTGAAACATATGGCCCTAACTTTGCCCATGTTGGGATAAGTGATGGTTGGGAACTCTCAGCGGAGCTTCATGGGCCAGGGACAGTAAAGGAACCAGTTGAGCCTCAGAGTCCGCATACGGTCAGTGCTTGCCAAGAGTCTGGTGATGGCGAAAAGTATAGGCTTTACTATGGTCCTGCAGATTCTGAGCTACTGGAGAGTGGAAAAAACAGTGATAAAAAGTCTGTGAATATGTCCCATAGTTATGGTGAGTGCACTGGCTGGGTTTTGTTAGCATCAGATGTTAGGGAGTTATTGCCCTCAGAGACAGGTACCTGGGAGAAGGTAGTAAACCTGGATGGTATGTATGATTCTGGTGCTGTGCAGTTGGAAATTGGAAACATAGGGCAGTCTGACTTAGGTAAAGTCGTACCCCAAAGTAGGAGCTTTGACCCAGGAGGGAGGTTTGTGTAGGGTGAGAAAGACCTACGGCCTTTTTCAAAGAGTGGGGGGTATGTGGCCGAGCGACTGCAGGCAGTCGCATGTTCCTGCCAATAGGTGGAATACAGCAGTATACCGGCTGCAGACGTGCCACCAAAAACCTGATTTTGGTGGGGGAAGGCAACTATTTGGCGTCAGTAACCATAGGTTACTGACACAGGTAGCTAGCATTTCTGCAATGCGGCTAGTAATGGTGTCACGTCAAGGGAGGTACAGTGAGCAATGACTGGAACCCAGCCAACTGTCCCTGCCTACTTGACGTGCTGCCCTAGGCGGCAGACGGCAACTGGGCGACAGTCCCTGCGCTGCTAAAGTGCTGGGGCCGTCAGAAGGAAGAATAGTCAGACAGTCCGGGTCAAACCAAATCAGGAACGCCAAGCCACAAATCAGAACCAGAGGGATAAACGTAAACAAGCCGAGGTCAAACACGAACGGGAGCGAGGTACAAAATCAGAAGACAAGCCGGGTCAGGAGAACAAGCCAAGGTCAGGTACACAGGTAAGCAAACAGCAAAGCAATAGCACAGGTAGCAAGGCAGCCAGGAGAATATCGCAGGCGCAGCACTCAGCTAGCAGGGAGTTTAAATGTGATCCCCAGATACCGCCCCTGTAGCTGATTGGGGCGGACTCCGGGTCCTCCCATTGGCTGGTGCGACTCGCCTCGTGTCAGGAGTGGCTAGGCGTCTGTCACTCACACAGCTCCCAGCAGACTGTCTATCAGGGTGGGGTGGCTGATCAGCTGCTGCAGACTCTTCCTCCCTGCAAGCCGAGCGCTGCCCAGCCTTGACAAATGGGTTGCCTTTCCCTGGACGGCAATAGCGTTGGGTGGGTTGCCGCCCCCACGTTCCAGGACAGGATTTTGGAACATCCCTGGAGACCGATTAAAAGCCTGTCTCTCCAGGTAATCAGGAAAAGTCTGAAGTATATGATAAATGTACTGGTCAGAGAATAGAGAGGGTCTCTATTACATGTGTAGTTAGTGGCTAGACGGCCTAGGGTTTATTTTTGGTATATTGTATACGTTTTCCTGTGTTGCAAAATAAAGCTGGTGGAGACCAGACCTGAAGAGAACCCTGTTTCAGCCTGCAAAATTCCATTTACCAAAGCGGCGATACCGGAGCTAAGGAACCCCAGGACTGTCCAAGATGGCGTCCGAACGCATGTGAAGCGTTACAGTACGGAAAGTATTCAGACCCCTCTAAATTTTTCACTCTTTCTTTCATTGCAGCCATTTGGTAAGATCCAAAAAGTTCATTTTTGGCTCATTAATGTACACTATGCATCCCCCCCATCTTGAAAGGAAAAAAAGATATTTTTGCAAATTTATTAATCAAGAAACATTGAAATATCACATGGTCATATGTATTCAGACCCTTTGCTTTGACTCTCGTATTTAACTCACATGCTGTCCATTTTCTTCCGATCTTCCTTGAGATGTTTCTACTCCTTTATTGGAGTCCAGCTGTGTTTAATTAAACTGATTGGACTTGATTAGGAAAGGCACACACCTGTCTTTATAAGACCTCACAGCTCACAGTGCATGTCAGAGCACATGAGAATCATGAGGTCTAAGGAACTGCCCAAGAAGCTCAGAGACAGAACTGTTCAGGGCACAGATATGGGCATGGTTACGAAAGAATTTCTGCAGCACTCAAGGTTCCTAAGAGCACAGTGGCCTCCATAAATGGAAGAAGTTTGGGACGACTACAACTCTTCCTCGACCTGGCCGTCCAGCCAAACTAAGCAATCGTGGGAGAAGAGCCTTGGTGAGAGAGGTAAAGAGGAATCCCAAGATCACTATGGCTGAGCTCCAGAGATGCAGTAGGGAGATGGGAGAAAGTTCCACAAAGTCAACTATCACTGCAGCCTCCACCAGTTGGGGCTTTATGGCAGAGTGCGGCCGACGGAAGCCTCTCCTCAGTGCAAGACATATGAAAGCCGCATACAGTTTGCAAAATAACACATGAAAGACTCCTATGAGAAATAAGATTCTCTGGTCTGATGAGATGAAATTTAACTTTTTGATGTTAATTGTAAGCGGTGGAGAAAACCAGGCCCTGCTCATCACCTGCCCAATACAATCCCAACGGTGACACATGGTGGTGGCAGCATCATGCTATGGGGGTGTTTTTTAGCTGCAGGGACAGGACGACTGGTTGCAATTGAAGGAAAGATGAATGCGGCCAAGTATAGAGATATTCTTGATGAAAACCTCTTCCAGACGCTCTGGACCACAGACTGGGCCGAAGGTTCATCTTCCAACAAGACAATGACCCTCAGCACACAGCTAAAATAACAAAGCAGTGGTTTCAGAACAACTCTGTGCCCATTCTTGACTGGCCCAGCCAGGGCCCTGACCTGAACCCAATTGAGCATCTCTGGAGAGACTTGAAATGGCCGTCCACCAACGTTCACCATCCAACCTGAGGGAACGGGAGAGGATCTGCAAGGAAGAATGGCAGAGGATCCCCAAATCCAGGGGTAAAAAACTTGTTGACCATGTGATATTTCAGTTTTTCTTGTTTAATAAATTAGCAAAAATATCTACATTTCTGTTTTTTTTTTCTTTCAAGATGGGAGGAGGGGGGACAGAGTGTACATTAATCAGCAAAGAACTTTTTGGATCTTACCAAATGGCTACAATGAAAGAGAGTGAAAAATGTAAAGGGTTCTGAATACCTTCTGTACCCACTGTAAATGTAAAGTAGCAGTGTTACTGAAAATAATACATAATTGTAGAGTATTCTTCGTCTTCGTTCTAGGTGGACAAATTCGTCATAGAAGCTGTGGACCTGGGCACCCTGTATAAGATAAAAATCCGTCATGATAACTCCATGCTGAACCCTGATTGGTACCTGGAGAGGGTGGAGATCCTGAATGAAGTGACAGAGGAGGAATATATGTTCTTGTGTGAACGCTGGCTCTCCACCAAAAAAGAAGACAAAAGGATTGAGAGGATTCTGTATGAAAAGGTATACAGACACTAGACAGAGAGAACGTCAAGTGACGGCCATGAAATCTCAGGGGTTTAAGGCAAGGTCTCTAAATAGCTAGATAAATATGAGACAGACAGAGTGATAGATACTGTAGATATGAGATACATTGGTGAATAGAAAGGTAGACAGAAATGAGATAAATCTGTAGAAACAGAATGATAGATGTAAGATACATTGATAAATAGGTAGATATAAGATTATAGATAGATAAAAAGGAGATAGAGGTGAGAGATGTTAAATATTTACAGGTATACTGTAGATAAGAGATTGATAGGTACAGTTGAAACCAGAAGTTTACATACACTATATAAAAAGACACATCTGCATGTTTTTCTCACTGTCTGACATGAGATCAGAATAAACCTTCCCCGTTTTAGGTCAATTAGGAACCAAAATTATTTATATTTGCCAAATACCAGAATAATGAGAGAGATAATCTTTTAAGGCATTTTTATTACTTTCTGCCTTCTGACTCAAACCGCATTGTGTGATCAAAGAGCTCTTCAGAAAAAGCAGAGGCGTAACTTGAAGTTCTTGGGCCCTGGTGCAAAAAATTATAAGGTGCTCTTGCCAGTTACCATGTGCCATTTCCTATACCGGTGTCATCTTATGTGTCAATGGGGCTTTTGGGCCCACTCAGGATGCAGGGCTCGTAGCAGCTGCTACCGCTGCACCTCCTATAGCTACTCCCCTGCTTACAAGCTGTCCTTATCTTTTCAGTTGGCCATTGAAAGGAATGAAGTATTTTTTCCTCTTAATTTTTTTCTGTAACTCTTAGAGCCAAATTTTCTTCACTGATTTGTTCCACGTATCCAGTTTACTGTTATGGATGGTAATTACAGCTTCTCCTCATCTGTATAGGTATAACAATTAACCCAAACATTGACTTTAATGGTGTTCGAATCGAACCTTGAACCGAACACTCCTACTGTTTGAAGTTCAGCTCGAATTCTAACATTTTACTGTTCGCTTATCTCTATTCCTGATATCTTGACTGATTTCTTTAGACTTTCCCATGGTTGTTACACATAGAAGCAGTGTGTTTCTGGTGTGTCTAAAATACATCCACAGTTGTGTCTCTAATTAACTCAGATGTTGCCAATAAACCTATCAGAGGCTTCCAAAGCCATGGCATCATCATATGGGCTGTCCCAAATTGTCTAAAGGCATAGTAATCCTAGTTTATGCAAACTTTAGACTTTGCAGAAAGTAATAAATATGCCTTAAAATATTATCTCTCTTTATTCTGGCATTTGGCAAATAGAAATAATTGTGGTTCCTAATTGACCTAAAACGGGTAAGGTTTATTCTGATTTCATGTGGATAGTGAGGAAAGCATACAGATGTGTATTTTTATTTAATGTATGTAAACGTCTGGTTTCAACTGTGTATAGAGATAGATAGATGTTGGAAAGTGGTTCTTTCAGGGCGGGCAGGTTCTGTGCTTGCTTCTCATTTCCCGTTGTTATTTCCATTTCATACAGATATAGCATTTTGCTAGATATGACATCATTTTATGACTGATAGGAGTTTTACCTTTGGTGCCACCAGTGATCATGAGAGTAAAGTGGCCATAGTGCTAGTATATTGCTGCACCCCTCACACTATTTTTTCCCCTAAACCAGTCCCTGCTGTTAAGGTGAATGGGATCAGCCGAGTGCCCGGAACTGCCACTCTTCAGGTTACACTCAAGAGGACCCAGCACTAAACCAGCACCACAACCCCTTGATTCTCACAATTAGTGGGGATCCAGAGGTCAGACCACACTGATCATAAGCTGATGACATATCCTAGTGCTTTAACTTACTTGATGAATAGGAAAATCCCTTTAAAGCATCCAGTGTGATCTGGGTGTACAATTCATCTTCTCTTTCTTCATACCCGTTTTTATTTTCTGCATTGTACACCGCTTATTTGTATGTCACTGTAGACCCTGTTCTACTGAACAAAACTATAAAAACCCATAAAAAAACACAAGTGTAAAAAAAAAATTACAAAAAAACCCTAGAAGAAAAAGTCCTGTTGGCAAGTGCTGTGCTGGGAAGGCCATTACTGTATCTACTGTTTGTCCATCTGTACAACTAATGCAAAGGGTAGGATTCCAATAAGGCTTGTGTTGAACTCTTAATCCGATCCACTATATAATTTCATGTGACCCACAAGAGCTTAGACACAACAAACAGGGATGAACAAGGTCCGACTGTAGAAGGACCAGCTCTGCACTTTTCCTCGAGAACGCAGCCAGCACTTGGCAGAGGTAGTGGTGACTCCAGCACAGGAAGCAGATGCCATCTTGGATACAGAGCTCTGGCGCACACCTCCACACCGCTCTATTCAGCAACTTACAGGGGTTGCACAACTGTGACAGCCTTACCCAGACATCCTAGCTCCAATGGCCCTTTGAGGACAACCACAATGCTAATGTGGTCCTCAGTGAAAATTAGTTTGGCACCCATGCCATAAGGGTTCACTTTATGGAGTGCTAAGGCCCTGGTGCCTGATGCCACTCTTCCACATAGGAAGTACTTTAAATTGTACATGGGGGCATTTTCATTTGAGGTCCAGGAGCTTTAAGTTATTCCTTTGGGTTCCATTTAGGCTCTTTACCCGGTTTGGAGCTGAAAAAATTTGGCATAACCTTAAAGGGGTTGTCTCGCTACAATGATTGGGTTTTAATTAAAAGATCTTTAAAAAACAAGCAGCTTTGCAATATATGTTCATTACAAATGTCCTACTGATTTTTGAGCTAGCCCTGTTCATAGGAGGGCCTCAGCTTCTCAAATTTCTATAGCAGCCGACCTGTTGATCCTTATCTTACTGGCTGTCAGGTCTGAATGACTCATCACCTTTGAAGACAGGTCGGAGCAGAGAGCCCCTCCCGCACAGAATGCTTCTGTAGTGGAGGGAGGAGGAGGGAGGACTGCTGCCTGGATTAACCCTGTGTGTGCCTGCTTCCTCCTGCTCTCTACACAGATTGAGCAGAGATTAGGCTGATCAATAGATGTGACAGCAGTGACCCTGTTTGTTACTATAATCATGATGTCTGTGGAGCTGTAACTATAATAATACTATACAGATTGTGAACAGTTCATGCTGTACTAGGGACACATCCTGAGTAACACTTTGCAGCTTTCCTGCCTCTGTTCTGAGAGGGTTTGTTTGTTGTTGCTGGAGATGTGGAGATATGTAAGCTAAGCAGAGGGTATAGGAACACTATTAGCAATCATAGACCTCTCTAGGCAGGCACACACAGGGTTAACTCTAGCAGCAATCCCGGATAGCTGCCTGTGTGCTGAGAGGAGGGGGGAAGAGGCAGAGAAGCTAGCACGCCCCTCAATTCAACTCCCATTCACAGACAGAGGCTGAAAGCTATTAATGAGACAACTCCTTTAAGGTTTACTAGTTTTTTACATTTTTTCAGATTTGCATATGTGTATGGTATATCTTAACAGGGATTCAATCGCCTTCCCCTTATGATATCTGTATTTCAGGATTATGAAGGAGACAGAAATAGCCTTGGCAGCTCACATAAAAGTTTCCGGGGTTCTTCTCTGAGCCTGAAGAGCCAGGATAACAACGCCAATCTGAAAAGTAAAGGAAGCCTAGATGGTTCCATACAGGAGGGAAAAAGTAAGATACCACACGGGCTACCTATGAACAGGTGGTAAATCAGCTCTACCTAGTGTATCTCGACAGTAACACATTACATTGTGCATCCTAATTTGTATCTTCTTCTACAAATTGTGTATATGCTGATAAGATATATGTTCAATATCAGGGAATTTCATATTGGGAAACATATACAATTAGTCTTGTGAAATATGTAAATATTAGATTTAAGCCAACAGAAATGCAGTGTAAAGCATGGGGCAGCTTCTGATGAGAGAACAGGTGGGTCTTGGACAACTTTTCATGGTTGATGGTAGTGGATCCTCTGCGTCACCTCGAAGAGATGTTGTGAGTCATGCCAGGAAGCAGAGTCGAAGGAGCCTCACGATTCTTCACCAGCATCCATCGCAAAGGAAGTTGGGCTTTGCTGCAGGAGACTCCCAGGTCCCTAACCCCCGATGTGACCACTCGCAGTGACAGCTAGGGTGCAACGAGGTACATATCGGGCAGCCAGAGGCGTAGTCTGTGGACAGGCAATAAGGTCAGGACGGGCGACAGGCAAACATGGTCAGGTCACTCGTGGAAGATCAGGGCAGGCAGCAGGTAGAGAATAGTCAAGATCACAAGCAAGGGTCAAAGAAAGTCAGCGCACGCCCTAGGGAGCAGGTATAACGATGGTCAGTGACCGGGAGTGGAGCAGGATTCGAGAGAAGTGAGCAACGGTCGACCTGGGGGACGGAGACATAAGCGCGTCTACTGTCAGAGCGGGGACCATGGCACATATTATGACTCCCCCTTAAGCCTCATCTTCCTCTGGGTTTGCTGGAGGTGAAATCTGCAGATAAGGTCAGGAGCATTGATGTTCTCCGTGGGTTCACAGGACCTATCTTAGGGCCCGAACTCCTTCAAGTCCATGAGATAATAGGTCCTCCTTTTGCAGTGATTCTCCGCAAGAAGTTCTTTGACCACTTCCGCAGAAGATGTCTTGGTTTCTTGAGAGAAGCGGTTGAGGACAAAGGACTTGAGCAGAGAAACATGGAAGGAGTTCAGGACACGCATGGATGGAGCCAAACAGAGTTTTTAGCAAACCGGATTGATTTGCTTGAGAACTGAAAAAGGACGCAGGAAACAAGGACCCAGCTTGAAAATGGAACTTTAGAGCTGAACGTTTTTTGCAGCCACACCTTCTCTCCGGGACAGAACACAAATGGAGGTATTCGCTTCCTATCTGCTGGTATCTTCGTTCGGGAAGATGCTAGATAGAGACTGCAGGGTACCTTTCCAGATGCAGGACATTTCTTGGACCTGGGCATCTACAGCTGGAACACCCAAGGCAGGGGGTGACCACAAAGAATGGATTGTCTCCATCAGAATCAAGTTTGTTGTACTAAAATTCAGTCCATGGAAGAAGGTCAACCCAATTGTCTGGACGAGACAAAACAAAATGATGAAGATAATTCTCTAGGACTTGGTTCACTCTCTCTAGTTAACCGTTGTTTTGAGGGTGGTAAGCAAAAGAGAAGTCCAACTTGATTTGTAGGCAGGAACAAACTGCACGCCAGAACTTAGAGACAAATTCAACCCCTCAATTGCACACAGTATGAAAAGGAATTCCATGCAGGCCGAAAATTTGCTGTAAGAAATGGAAGGTAAGACAACCCCTTTAAGATGGGCAAAGGGTTCTTCCGCTTCTGGAGGCCAGAATTTAGGGCTGGAGTTATTTATTGCCAGAGCCACTATGCATGCCATCAGAGTAGAGAAGTGGCTAATAAATTGACGATAATTTGCAGACCCAAGTAAGTGTTGGACCGCCCAAAATCCTATAGGTCACGGCCATTGAAGAACAGCAGCAATTTGTTGAGAGAGGTGAGTAACAGAAGGTCCGTGGTGTAGAGACACGAGGTCGCCTACAGTCCAGAGTGTCACACATAGTGACACTATCTTCAACTCTAAGTAGATAATATATCCAAACTTCACTGCACTGCACTGTACTCACATGCATGTACATTTTAAGGCCACAGTTGGACATCCACTTAATTTCCCATTGTGTCACACTGATAATAATCGTTTTCTTGCAGTGATTCCCTACCATATTAACATCAGCACAGGTCAGGAGCGAGATGCGGGAACCGAAAGCCGAGCTTACGTGATCATCATGGGCCCACAGAAGATAAGAACTGAGCGTCTGTGGCTCGACCTGCCCAAGGGGAAGAAAGGTTTTGCTCCTGGTTCTGTTGAGAAGTTCTCCGTGATGGGATTAGACGTAGGAGAGGTGAAAAGGATGGAGGTGAGAACAATTTGCTAAGCAACCTTTATTTGTCATTTTTGAAAGGAATACTGGGAAAATTAATATTTACCTGTTCCTGTCCATAGCTGGGCCATGATGGGGCTACTCCTGAGAGCTGCTGGCTGGTGGAAGAAATACGACTCAATGTGCCTACCAAAGGAGTTTTATACACCTTTGTGTGCAGATGTTGGTTTGCCAAAGACAGAGGCGATGGACTTTCTGCTCGGGTCTTCAACATGCTGGATGCAACCGCCATCACTGTTCCCCAAAAGGTTTGATACAGTATAACTTCTTTCCATAGACTGATCACTACTGCTAATTCTTTTTGCAGAAATCCAGTTGGTAGGGATTCTTTAGGGCAATACTTCAAATGAAAAAATATGCAAAATTGTTGTGGTCCAAACTAAACACCTTTTACGATCTTACCAGATTCTTTACGAGGTTACCGTGATCACAGGGGATGTTCCTAATGGTGGGACAGATGCCAATATCTATATGACATGTTTTGGTGCCAGTGGTAACACAGAGGAAATGCTTTTGCCAAAATCAATAGACAGGTAAGTATTTTGGCTTCTGATCTACCCAATGTTGCCTTTTGGTGAAGGAGATGTGTTCTTTTGGTGCATTCACAATGTAGAGTACATTAAATCTCGGGAGGTGGCATAAAGTCAACACTAGGCTCCATTATATAAAAAAAGTATACATCTGTACTGTTGTTTTTTTTTGTTTTTTTTTAACAAAATACCATCATACACCTACAGAGGTATGCCAGAAGGTCATTTCTTTTGGTTATGGTGAATAAATAAAGCCATATGGATACATTCAGCATAAGCATCATGGGCATGTACAGTATGTATTTTGGCGCCCAGACGACAATTTTTTTGCGTGCATTAGTAGTGTAGAATGCGCCTGAATCTATGAAGCTGTTCTACTGGGGGTCATAGATTAGGCGCTTTCTCGCTCCTAAACGACAAATAAGGCTCAGATAAAGCACTTTTGTCTCCCTGTTCCAACAGTAATGCGCACAGCTTGGTCGTCCTCCTATCATAAATGTGTAGAATCATACGGTTGTGGTACGACACGCCCACAGAACACCCCTCGATCTCAGGTGCATTACGAAGTGCCACGGGCGCCCGATAATGCACCTAATTTTGGAGTACACCTGCTTATAAATCTAGAGAACATGGCTGCACCAGTTTTTGGGCTGAAAAGACACCAGAATACTGGTGCAGCCATACATGTCGTCCCAGGAGCCTACATGATGCATACTCTTAATATACACTGCTGTGTGAATTAAACCTTTGGCGTGGATTAAAATGTCCATAGACATTAGAGTTGATGAAAATGAACAAGTTCATCCATAACAAATTTAATAACAGACGATTGTTGTAGCCGACTGATGACACACCATCGTCACCTGGAAAGAAGTTGTCCATGTTTTAAACTTCAGCTGATAGTTTGACAAAAGATCTTTTGTTGTTCCAGGAACAAAACAAAAGAGATCCTTCCAAGAAAAGTTGTTTGTCTTTCAGCTTCTCTCATTTGAAATTTATGGCCAGTTTTAACAAATATAATGGTCAATATGAACTAAATTGTACATAGCTGAAAGAATCATTTACCAGTTGATCATTTGTTCAATGGTTGTGCAACAGTCCACTTATTTGTGTTTGATTTGTATGACCACCTTTACCAATGGCTGGCTCAGTGGTTAGCAGTAGTCATAATGAGGCAACAGCTTTTTGGTTTGTTAGTCTTAGTTTGTTTGAGTGAAGATCCTACATGTTCTCCTCCTTTTTCCCAATCCTTCCTATGAAATAATCCCTCGATTATTTATGTGTATTGATATAGTGAACCTTTGATGTTGTCCCACCCAGGAAACAAAAAATATACAGTAATTAGTTGAGTTGGTCATTGAGTAGATTAGATGACATTGTAAATCCCACTTTGATCATACATTATTGAGAGCTGCTTCTCTGGAAGGTGTTGTGTAGTCTACTGATGGGTTATACTGGTGAATAAAGTGGACAATGAGGACATTGTGTTTCAAGAATCTTTGTGCTCTATAGGTTTATAATAAAAGTTTTTGCACATGGTTTCTGTAGGTTTGAGAGAGGCCAGAAGGACACATTTATCATGGAAATCGATGACATTGCCCCTTTTAAGAAGATGAGGATCCGCACAGATGGGAAGGGCAGTCGACCAGAATGGTATCTTGAACAGGTAACAAAAGTGTGATAATTTCATTTAAATGGAATAACCCAGGCCCCAGCAGAGCCTACTAATTCAATGTTTAATCATAGTCATAAATAGCATTTTATTTTGGGCTGCAAAAAGTCATAGACACAGTTTTGGGTGTATGCAAGAATTTGGATGTTCATCTTAAACTCTGCAAATATGTCTGTTTGAGGCAAAACTTGGATTTGGATAAAAAAAAAAAAAAAAAATAAAAAATATATATATATATATATATATATATATATATAGTGTAAGGGATCAGCTCGGTGGTAAGGTAAGACAGGACCAGTCTTTAAATCTGTTTAGGCGATCAGGCGTTTATTTCAGCCTCCAACACACACAGCAACATAAACGGGGCTTAACTTCAGCCAAAACGAAGTAAAACAAAACAGTCTTACACAGTCTGTGTGGGACACTTACAGTCCTGTGTCCAGATAAGCCTCCAGGCTTCCTTGTCTCCCGCTGAGACTGGCATGTAGTCTGTTCCTGGGATCTTCTGCTGCACTCTCCCAGCTTCACAGACAATCAATTACACCCACTCCCACCTGATCTCCAGACTTACATACAGCCGCCAAACTCTGGCCTGGACCCTGAAGATGTGGGAGCAGTCACCCACCCAACTCTATGACTGCTCCTGTGAAAACCAGACCCAGACTACTTGCTCTGCAACCATACTAACAGAAAATGTATGTCAGCAACCTACCGCTGCTGACACCTGAAATTACAGGTTCTCACCTCACCAATGCCAGGGTCCTTGGTGACACATATCTCTGGTCCACCACAATCCCTTCTGTCCTCTTATAATATATATACAGTATATATATATCCTGTATATATACTGATCTCTAATTAGATTTCTGCCTTGTATCGCTCTTCTGTTATTTCTCCTGGATATTAATACATGGATAACTTGTATTATTACATTCCGTCATGGAGCATGGCCCCACACAATTTCACACTGTCCAATCAGTATCAATAGTGTCACACCCCAAGGTAACATGCTGTGCTCATAGATTCCCGGGAGGCGTAACCAAAGAGCGACACAATGCAAAGCTCTAAGAAAAAAATGTTCCACAATTGTGATTTCATGAGGAATGCAATTATTTACTTAACCAGTTGTGCCAGGAATGATGACAGATTCTCCTGTAATGAGTATTTTTTTTAATTACTGTGTTTAAAGAAAACCTGTCATATTGAACATGTAGTCCAATTTGCAGGCACAATGAGTATATGTGTGTGTGTGTATGTATACATATATATATTTGCGGGAAAAAACTTAGTAGAAATAGTAATGTATTTGCTTAAACCTCTGCTCATTCTGGGCTTTGGAGTCCAGTGGGCAGTCCTAATCAATGAGAGATATATCTATGTGTACACTCATATAAGGAAGGCTGTCAGTCACTGAGTAGGAACACCCACTGGACTCCTAAGCCCAGAACAGGCAGAGGTTCAACTGAACAAATTACAAGTTATTCTAAGGGTGACATGTATGAACGGGGTTGCGCCAGAGGTCTGGCTCTATTTTTAATCAGGCACATTCCAGTATCAGGCGTATTACAGAGCACCCGCGGCACTTTGTAATGCGCCTGAGATCGGGGGGCGTGCTGGAGGTGTGTCACACTACAACCGTACGAAGCTACATATTTCTGACTTTAATACAGCAAATCCAGGTGCATTACTGCTTGAGCCAGTACAGCACTTTAAAAGTGGTTTACCTGAGCCAGAAGTGTCGCTTTGTAGCTAGAAAGTGCTAAATCTATGACCCGCAGTAGAACAGGTTCAGGCGTATTCTATGCTACAAATGCGCGCAAAAAGAATGGCGCCTGGGCGCCAAAAATCATACATGTCGCCCTAAATGTTTTTCCACAAATATGAATATCAATCATCTCAACTCCTTCTGCTTGATGTAAAGGATTGTACTGAATTTTTAATTCCCATGTGTTGTAGTCTCTGTTAACATTGCGGTCCTACTCCTGGCCATTGTTTTCTTGCACACCTATATGAAATAGTAAACCTTGATCATAGCCAGGTAGCAACCTATATACAAGTAGGCAACTATGTCCAAAACAGCCATTAAACCTGAGGTAAGTTTTCAGGACTGAATGTTACCATAGTTTACCTCACAAAGTTACTTAGGAAATAAAACAGAACTTTCCAGAGTTTTGCGATTTATATGGATTGATGGGATTAGGGATTAGTTTAGTTTGTCTGGTTTCCCATTATAGAACGAGCATTGTGGAAGGACTCCTCCTGACACAGCCTGGCTCTTGATCAGAGAGTGGATCTGGTCTGTGGTGGAGAGTAGTGGGAGGTAAAATAGATGCCTCAGATATATAGATTTTTTTCCATTGTAGTCCCTCGACAAGTCAACATTAATAATCTTATTATCTTAATAATTAAAATGTCTTCTGGGCAGATTATACTGAAGAACACAGTGACAGAAGAGGAGACATCATTTACATATGGAGAATGGCTCTCAAAGACGAAGGGTGAGAAGAGAGCACTTTCTTGTGAGTTGGCTGCTGTGGTCGATGAAGAAGAAATGGTGGAGACCACCATATACATCATACAAGTGAAGACAAGTGATGTCTCAGGTTTGTCCACAGCTATATACCCTCTCTATACTTTATATTATAGGTGTGCACAGATTTCAATGGTGTGCCTCAGATAACAGAGCTGGAAATTTACTTTGGTTCCACTATAACAATCGAAAACATGGCACTGATGGAAGTCTTCACGAGGCTTCCAGCTGCCATGTTAAGCAATCTGGGCCCTGTGATTTCCCCGCGTGTGCCCCGATCACAGTGAGGAACAGTGTGCAGCACTGTTTTTCATTGATTTAGATGCCGTGGACATCTTTGCCACGGCGTCTAAGGAGTTAAATAGCACGGGACAATGGCGGTGGCGCCCTCCCGTACTGTCACTGGCGAGTTTTAGCTGCTATTAGCAGGTAACACCTGGCGACTATGTAGCAGGATTGTGCTGTGATCCCGCTACAAAGCCCCTTACCAGCATTAGGATGTACTTATATGTCCAATGTCAGTAAGGAGTTAAAGCCCCAGGACCAAAGGGATGTGGCTTTAAAGTCTGCCCTGAAAAAGGCCAAACCTCTTTGGTCACCTGATCTCCTGGGCAGGACACAGAGCTGTTTCCTGTGTGAGGTGACACAGAATTATGGTGCTTCCGATGTAGAACTGTAGGAAGCCCTGATCAAAAGTACATTACAAAAGTGCCTAACTGTGGGAGAGATATATTATTTAGAAAATCTATTTTTTACACTAAACAACCTCTTTAAAGGAGGAAATTCACTTTAAGCTTCTAAGTGTTAATGGTTCTTGGAGAATTTATAGCTGGAAAGTGGTTGAAAGCAATAATAACACACTATTGTGGATTGTTATAAAGACATTTTTCCAGAACTGGTCAGCTGGGGAATAAACATGACTGCGACAAACCACAAAGCTACAATATAGCTCCTGTTACAGCACAAAGTGGCTGCGAAGATGAGCAATTATGGAAGAAGTTAGAAGAACACACACCAGAGAATTTAATAAAAAAAGCTGCTTTCTGCTCAAATATCTCTAGTTAAATGAACATTAAACTGCATTCAACTCTCCATAGAGTCCATGTTACATAAATCGAGTGCTGGGATATAGAGGAAAGATATGTCCATGCCATTGAAACTTTATCATAGGAGTGACTGTATAGTCATAAGTTTACAGGCTTTATAGTGAACATTTTAAACATACAGGGCCCTAATTGAAACTTTTTAATTTTTTAGGAGTTGTCAACCCATTCCTGTATGGTAATAGGTGGTAGACCTGCTGCAATGAGGGGCTCCAACTTTGGAGGGCTAAGGTCATCCATTTGAACCAAAGCTGGCTCTCTTGAATCCATGTTTGTGTCCCTTTTTGGTTTTACTAACTTCAGGATCAGCACAGCATAACAATAAGAGCAAAAATCCAATGGACTTTCCTGAAGTTGCGTATAGACATCATGTCATTTTCAGCAGATTAATCTTGAATTTCAGGTGGAACTGAAAATGCATAAGATTGCTCTTTTCTGCCACACCGTTTTTGATTAAAAAGGGTGGTGGTATGGATCCAAAAAAAGCTTATAATTGGAAACATGGATAGAGTCTCCAACAATTTCTAGGTTGATTGCAGTATTTATTTATTTTTATGAAAAAGCAGGCATAGTTCATGGATTATTGCTAAAAAAAAAAAAATAACCTTACAGGGTGTTCTCACCATGCTGTTTCACAGAGCCTGCTCTTCATAGCCAACTTCAGGCTCCCACTTCCTGTTCAGGCTGTGGGTGGTTCTACAGCAGTGATTGGCATATTAGCTCTGCTATTCCTAGTTGAGCCTGTCACAGGGACAGGACATGACTCTCTACCTGCTGTGAGACATATAACCTTCCTATATACCTACTGGGGGACCAATATACATGCTGAGGGATGTATAACCTGCCTATATACCTACTGTGGGACCTATAACCTACCTATTTACCTACTGGGGGACCTATAACCTGTCGATATACCTACTAGGGGGCATATAACTTACCTAGATACCCACTGGGGGAGGGCATATAACCTGCCTATATACCTACTGGGGGGCCTATAAACTACCTATATACCTACTGAGGGGACTATAACCTACCTATATACCTACTGGGGGACCTATAACCTGCCTATGTACCCGCTGGGGGACCTATAATCGGACTATATACCTACTGGTGGACATATAACCTATATACATATAGGTACAATCCTAACCTTCAAAGTTTTAAGAGTGCCCTGAAAATACATCTTCTTAGGCAGGCATTATGAGATTCCTAATTGCTACCCCCTACCTTCTGTCACACACACTTCTGTTACTCCCTATACTAGCGCACCCACAGGCACTTAACTGTATATAGATGTACTGTCATGGTGGAAGGTTCACCCAATTTTTATGTAAACCAGCCCATATTTATGTAACATGGCTGGACCACTGTAAACCTAGCACTTCTCACCATTCGTCTCATAAATACACCCTATTAGATTTTAAGCTTTCGCGAGCAGGGCCCTCACACCTTGTGTTTCATCTGTAAGCAGCTTTTATTGTGTCATATCTGTCTTTTGTCTGTATTTATACCTTCTAAATTGTAAAGTGCTGCGGAATTTGTTGGGGCTATATAAATAAAGATTATTATTATATACCTACGTACTGGGGGGCATATAACTTACTGAGGGACCCTATTACCTACACTGGTTGACATATAACTTACTGGGGCACCCTATTACCTATACTGGAGGACCCTATTACTTATACTGGGGGACATATAACTTACTGGGGACCCCTATTACCTAAACTGGGGGACATATAACTTACTGCGTTGTGAAGTTGCTAACAGTTATTAATCTGTTTGTTAAGGCCTCAAGTCGATTGATAAGAGCTTGGCAATCGACTCCGGGCCCTACGTATATAGGTATTGGATTGAACTGAGTTAAATATATTAATCTGGACCTCTAAAACCATTCCAATTTCTCATGTGGCCCCATGGGAAAATGAATTGCCCATTTAGGACATATTTAATACTTCTCTATAAAATATTAATGTTTTTTCTGTGCAGTTAGGCCCCGTTCACACGGCTTATTTGCCGACGGATTGGCGCCGTATTCCGCGCCGGATTTGCGCTTCAATACGGCGCCAATCCGTCCCTGTCATTACGGTAATCCACTGCTCTCCTTGAGAACAGTGGAATCCGTCGCTCCTCCCCGCTCGGCGAATCCGCCGCGGGGGGAGACAGTGACATGCACATTCTTTACGGCGCGGCCGCGCCGTACACAATGCATTGTCTATGGGGCCGGGCGCGGCGCCCCCGCCGCGCTCCGGCCCCGCCCCCGTCCCGCCCCGTATTCACGGCGGATTTGTGCGCTCAATACGGCGCACAAATCCGTCGGCAATAAGCCGTGTGAACGGGGCCTTAATCTTGATAGTATCCGTGGGCGTAATGAAGCCATAGCAGCCCACTCAGGTGCAAAAAATTGTTCCTTTTTGTAGGGAACAAGTAGTTGGCCTCTTCCTGCTCTCCAGCACTACTGTTTGGCTTTCCTTGTGTACCTTTCTATATTGCTAGTTATGCTTTAGTTTATTCTCATTGGTGGTTGGGCCCACACAAGGTAATCCACAGCAGCACATTCACACCAAATTGTGGTGTTGATCTGGAGCAGATTTTTCTGAATAAGATAAAACATGCAAAATGGGCATCAACCAGATTCATAATGGATTTTGATTGCCTCATTTCTGAGGGAGGAAATATACAGGGTTGTCATGGCGCAACAGAGAACAGCACACATGTACTGCACTCATGCTTTGTAATGGCTTAAAGGGGTTTTCTCACTACAATGACTAGCTTTCAATATGTAGGGAACTTAAATGAAGATGTTTACAAAATACATTGCTCTTTTGAAATTGCCCTGGTCAGGAGATGAGAGATTTTATCTGCTCTGAGTGCACACAAGTGTCTCTAGGTCACCGTCAATATCTCCCTTGCTAATTATAAATAAGGGATGTCCCAAAGATCAGCTTGTTTGCTCATGATAAGCAATTGTTTTCACTCCTCGGAGGTCTGTAGCTTTGTTTATTCCAGATTAAATCACCTGCGTTTATGTCACTGTAAATCACTGCATATACTTTATAAAACAGTGGTTTTACAAATAAATGTTCATGATAGTTGTCCGAATCAGTGTCTTGGTCATGTTATGTTGAAACCACACTAAAAATAAAATTTTCTAGGAAAGATCATTGTATATTGAAAATATTGTATCCTGAGGCCATCATAACTTAAAGGGACCTCCGTACATTACCCAATTCTCCTTTTTTTAAACAGGAGCTGGTACTGATGCCAATGTTTTTCTTGTGATCTTTGGAGAGAACGGAGACTCTGGGACGCTCGCCTTGAAACAATCCAACAACTCCAACAAGTTTGAGAGAAACCAGATGGACACTTTCCGTTTCACTGATATGCTCAGCCTGGGAGACCTGTGCAAAGTGCGCGTTTGGCATGACAACTCAGGTATGGTTGACTTTTTATTTACAAAGTTTACATTGCCCAATATATTATATATAACAATGTTATTACACCAATTCCTTGTTCGCTCCCTAAAGGTGCCAGTAGACATTACTCTAATGTTGGCAGAACCTGACAATTTCAGCAGTATGAACTAAGAGCAACATGTATGATACAGGCGCATAGAGGCCAGTTCTAAATCGCTTTCAGGCAGTGTAGAATGTGCCAGAATGTATGAACCTGTTCTTCTGCAGGTCATACATACAGGGCAGTGTAGAGCCAATACCACAAGACTGGCTCAGGCACCACCTTTTACCCTGGTCTGTTTTTTCTGCAGGTCATACATACAGGACAGTGTAGAGCCAATACCCACAAGTCTGGCTCAGGCACCACCTTTACCCAGGTCTTGCTGTTAATCTGAAGGTCATACAGACAGGGCAGGGTAGAGCCAATACCACACGTCTGGCTCCGGCACCACCTTTACCCTGGTCTGGCTTTTTCTTCTGCAGGTCATACATACAGGGCAGTGTAGAGCCCAAAACCACAAGTCTGGCTCAGGCACCACCTTTACCCTGGTCTGGCTGTTCTTCTGCAGGTCATACATACAGGGCAGGGTAAGAGGCCATTCTAAATCGCTTCAGGCAGTGTGATGTCCAACTTACTGAACCTGTTCTTCTGCAGGTCATACATACAGGGCAGTGTAGAGCCAATACCACAAGTCTGGCTCAGGCACCACCTTTACCCTGGTCTGGCTGTTCTTCTGCAGGTCATACATACAGGCAGTGTAGAGACAATACCACAAGTCTGGTTCAGGCACCACATTTATCCTGATCTTGCTGTTCTTCTGCAGGTCATACATACAGGACAGTGTAGAGCCAATACCACAAGTCTGGCTCAGGCACCACCTTTACCCTGGTCTGGCTGTTCTTCTGCAGGTCATACATACAGTGCAGTGTAGAGCCAATACCACAAGTCTGGCTCAGGCACCACCTTTACCCTGGTCTGGCTGTTCTTCTGCAGGTCATACATACAGGGCAGGTAGAGCCAATACCACAAGTCTGGCTCAGGCACCACCTTTACCCTGGTCTGGCTGTTCTTCTGCAGGTCATACATACAGGGCAGTGTAGAGCCAATACCACAAGTCTGGCTCAGGCACCACCTTTACCCTGGTCTGGCTGTTCTTCTGCAGGTCATACATACAGGCGCAGTCTAGTGCCAATAACACAAGTCTGGCTCGCACCAACCACCTGTAACCTGGTCTGTCTGTTCTAACTGTTCTGTGCCTCGAATCATAAATGTGTCTAATCTTAGAAATATGGTGCAACGCACCACAGAATGCCCAAATCTTTGGCGCATTACAAAGTAGAACAGAGCTATGACAGCTTTTTGGCGCAAAGTATGGCAGAAAACCGGTCCAGCCCCATTCATACATTTCACCCTAAATATGTAATGTGTAAGGGGGTATCTAGACTCTCCCCAGTGGCAGAAGTCAAAAGAAAGAAATATTGAGCACTTTGGATTTCAACATGATCGACCCCTTGTTCCTGTGCATGATAAGCAGCTGCCAGAAGTGTCTTGCATGGTCTACCTTCTTCCCCCTTTAAAAACACATACACTCTTGACTGAGCCCAACCTCCATATGTAAGGGAGGGATAAATTGTGTGGTCAGCTCAGGCCTGTTATGTTTTGTTCCATTTTTTATTTCACTTTACTGATTATTTTTTAGTGTCCAACTTTATAACTTTTATAATAGAAAATTGGGAAGGCAGAAGAAGTGTCAGGAATTGGGCGAGCAGACCTTTCCTGACTTCTCATATTAGGCTATAGTCACATCATGCTTAGTGCCTGTATTTGGTGTATACAACACGAAAAGCTCCTGACGTACATATACGACAAATGTGTCGATATAGCTTCAGTTACTGAAAATATCTTCAAATATGGTCTGGTAAACGCTAGTATACGTTTAAAGGGGTTGTATCATTACATTAAATGTTCTTCAGAATAAGGGGACAGTGAAAACAAGCAACTTTGCAATTGGATGTCATTAGCAAAGCTGTCTTGTTTTCACTGTCTGCCTTAACTTCGTTTTGTGTAAACCCTGTTCCCCAGTGACGGTCGGATCCCACCTCCTTGCATTTCGTTGGCTGACGGCTCTACTAATTTACATTCTGTTCGGCCCCCCCGAAGAGAGATCGAGCACTTTGGATTTCAACATGATCGACCCCTTGTTCCTATGCATTCACGGGAGCGCGCATTCCTACCTCTCTCACTCAGAATAATTTCACTCTGCACAGCCACCAGCTCCTCAGTGACACTGCAGCTGCTTCTACAATCAGAAAACAGCAGAATTGTGCCTCGGTGCCTAATGCTCCTGCATAGAAGGGAGACTGATCTGTGCTCTGGAGGAGTTCATAGAAGACTGGATTCAACTGTAACAAACTGTGAGAGAAGAGATCAGTGCTCTGAGTCTAGACTTATGCAGGGCTGTGGTATGTAAACATACAGCTCTTACAAAATAAGGCTGCAAAAGGAGAGGAATGACAGTGACATGTGGAGGGGGGTGTTGAACGCACTGACTTGGGAGCGAGCATGAACAGTGAAGGGGGGGATGATGTCATCCCCCTTCAGTTAAACACCCAGCTGGGAGGGGAAGAAACACCCCTGGATTTCAGGAACTGAGAAAATCAAGCTACAAGAGAACAGCCGAACTGATGAAGCGATACATCCCCTTTAAGTTTGTGGCATGGGGGTGTGTCCTGCACAGTCTGACATTGTCCAGTCAGAGCTTACAGAGTCTGGACATGCAAGGACTCACCCCTTTAAAAACTGGAATGGTAACACCCATCTGTCTAATTACTAGTTGGAATAATAGAGGACCCGCACAACCCTTACTTATAAGAGAGGAGACTCCAGAATTGTTATTTCACAGGGAACACAAGGATTTAATAACACAGACCTATCAGGAGATGTCACAGATCTTCTTTAAGATGAGTGGAGAAATACCAAGAACACCTTTAAATAGGATTGGGAAGGGGCATTGTGTTTTCTTTTTTAATGTTTTTGCTTTCACCTATGGTAAACTTCCCTGCAGCGCTCCTAACCTCTTTCGCTCAGTCTTTCATGTCGCCTTTTTGTTATCTTTTTGTGTATATTTTTGTACTTTTCTTTTACATTTCTTTGATGTAGCTTCTTGTCTTTTATCTTCTGAGACTTCCCTCCATTCAGTATTTTCCTTGTTGCTCCTTTTTCTCCTTCACGGTCGCTTGCCTGTGTAATTCATACTGTTGGTGCTATGTATGTATTATATAGGACACAATGCTGCCATACCCCATTACAGGACACATTATTGTGTCACATTAGTCACAGTTCTCAGAAAGGAGGCCGCTGGTTTTCAAGTAGCACGGGAGGATGGTGCAACTTTATCCAGAGGTCTTTATCTCTGGTGTCTGTTCTATTCTGAGGGCTTTATCCAGTTTGTGCATGTATTTAAATGATAAGCAGGAAAGGGGAGATAATGCGGGGCACTGGGGTCTGCGCCTGTTATCCCACATTCCCACCACGGCTGAGACAGATTTGCGTATTGTATCTGTCTGCCGGTAGAACAATGGCTTTCCAGATTTATAAGTAGGCAGACCATGAACCGCTCCCAGGAAAATTAATATTTCAGGAAAATGACGAAAGTTTAAAGTGAATAGACAACTATAGAAAGTGAACAGGACCTGTGGCGGCTGCAGTTAAAGTGTCAATCAGACCTACTATAGTCATTAGTACATTTTAGGTTTTCTTTTCTGTATTAAAACAGTTATCCTTACTTTACTGGGAAATGGTCAATGACTATTCATCAAGGTTATATGCAAAAAACTGTGTATTACCTGTAGCCTGAAAGAAACATTTAAATGCTGTTGCAGTCTGACATTTCCATTAGAGAAAGACAAGACATTTAAAAATGCATTTATTGTGAGAAATATTACATGATATTTTTAGGCTGAATGTGACTACCATTAATGAATCTGGGTGAAGTACTGATGTTGTATTCTCTTAAAGGTTTTTTTCCACAAAGTAAAATTGATGTGGAAAGTTTGCAAATTAAATAATAAGCATTTATCATTATTAAAAATTCTGCATCATTTTTGTTTTAGCTGCTCCCTTAGTGATCCATAGTGTACAGCTCGTCTCCAGGGGATACGACCAGTGATGAGAGCTGCTCAGTCCTGGCTGCACATGCTCAGACATCACCTCTCCTCTCATGCAGCTACTGTCAGTTTATTCCCTGCCTAGTAATCACACACACTCACTGCTGAGCAAGTGTTGAACCCCAGGTGCTTTCATTCTACTCCTGTTCTCTGTACTCCTTAGTAATTAGTCAAACAGTACAAATAAATAAAAAGAAGAAAAAAAAAACTCAATCCGGTATGTGCATTGAGAAAAAAAAATCCACTTGTTTGGTTCCTGCAGGAATTTGAACCTAGGACTCCTATACTGAAAGGCAGAAATGTGCACCACTTAGTTACATTGTAACTACTCGGAACTCTTTACATAAACATACATTTGTTTGACTAGAGTTATCACAATGTGGGGTAAGGCATGGTGATGTCAAGCCCACTGGGTCACATGAAATGCAGTTCAAGCAAATCATACAAGCCCCTTTTGAGAACACTGAAAGCTGAAGCAGGACAAACCAGGATTGAAATGCCTTCAGGGTAAAACCCCTTTAAAGATAATTCTCCTATGCTCATTATAGCAGTATACTGATTCCTATGAACAATAACAACTACTATAATACTGGCTTCTATCTACAAGACTATAACTACTATAATACTGCTCCATATGTACAAGAATATAACTACTATAATACTGTCCCCTATGTATAAGAATATAACTGCTATAGTACTGTCCCTATGTACAAGAATATAACTACTATAGTACTGTCCCTATGTACAAGAATATAACTACTATAATACTGTCCTAAATATACAAGAATATAACTACTATAAGACGGCCCTAAATATACAAGAAGATAACTACTATAAACCTGCTTTGTTTATAACCGAATACACCTACACTAATATGGACCCATATATACAAGAACATAACTACTATAAAACTTCCCGCTACTATAATATAACTACTATAATACTGCTCCTATGTACAAGACTAGAACTACTATATTACTGCCCTATGTACAAGAGTATAACACCTATAATACTGCTCGCATATAGAAGTATATACAGTGAAGAAAATATTTATTTGACCCCTTGCTGATTGTGTAAGTTTGCTCACTGACAAAGACATGAACAGTCTATAATTTTAAGGGTAGGTTAATTTTAGCATTGAGAATATCGAAAATAAAATCCAGAAAATCACATTGCATAAATTATATAAATTTATTTTCATTTTGCTGAGAGAAGTAAGTATTTGATCCCTCTGGCAAACAAGACTTAATACTTGGTGGCAAAACCCTTGTTGGCAAGCACAGCAGTCAGGTGTTTTTTGTAGTTGATGATGAGGTTTGCGCACATGTCAGGAGGAATTTTGATCGACTACTCTTTGCAGATCATCTCTAAATCATTAAAATTTTGAGGCTGTAGTTTGCAAATTGGAGCTTCAACTCCCTCCATAAGTTTTCTATGGGATTAAGGTCTGGAGACTGGCTAGGCTACTCCATGACCTTAATGTGCTTCTTTTTAAGCCCCTCATTTGTTGCCTTTGCTGTATGTTTTGGGTCATTGTCTTGCTGGAAGACCCAGCCATGACCCATTTTTAATGCCCTTGTGGAGGGAAGGAGGTGGTCACTCAGGATTTTACGGTACATGGCTCCCTCCATTCTCCCATGGATGTGGTGAAGTAGTCCTGTGCCATTAGCAGAGAAACACCCCCAAAACATAATGTTTCCACCTTCATACTTGACAGTGAGGACGGTGTTCTTTGGGTCATAGGCAGCATTTCTCTTCCTCCAAACAAGGTGAGTTGAGTTAATGCCAAAGAGCTCAATTTTTGTCTCATCTGACCACAGCACCTTCTCCCAATCACTCACAGAATCATCCAGGTGTTCATTGGCAAACTTCAGATGGGCCTGCACATGTGCCTTCTTGAGCAGGGGGACCTTGCAGGCACTGCAGGAGTTTAAACCATTACGGCGTAATGTGTTACCAATAGTTTTCTTGACGATTGTGGTCCCAGCTGCCTTGCGATCATTAACAAGTTTCCCCCATGTAGTTTTAGACTGATACCTCACCTTCCTCATTGTCAAGGATACCCCACGAGGTGAGATTTTGCATGGTGCTCCAGATCAATGTCGATTGACAGTCATTTTGTATTTCTTTCATTTTCTTACTATTGCACCAACAGTTGTCTCCTTCTCACCCAGCGTCTTACTTATGGTTTTGTAGTCCATTCTAGCTTTGTGCAGGTCTATGATCTTGTCCCTGACATCCTTAGAAAGCTCTTTGGTCTTGCCCATGTTGTAGAGGTTAGAGTCTGACTGATTAATTGTGTCTATGGACAGGAGTCTTTTATAATGGTGATTATGTAAGACAGCTGTCTTTAATGCAGGTAGTGAGTTGATTAGGAGCATCTAACTGGTCTGTAAGAGCCAGAACTCCTACTGGTTGGTATGGGATCAAATACTTATTCCTCTCAACAAAATGCAAATACATTTCTATAATTTATACAATGTGATTTTCTGGATTTTATTTTGGATATTCTATCGCTCAATATTAAAATTAACCTACCCTTAAAATTATAGACTGTTCATGTCTTTGTCAGTGGGAAAACTTATACAATCAGCAAGGGATGAAATAATAATTTCCTTCACAGTAGTTACTATAATACTGCCCCTTATGTAGAAGAGTATGAATTTGAACAGAACCTAAAAGCCTTTCAAATCTCAGTTGCTGTTTATGAGGATGGGTCCAGTTGACGTCAGAGATAGAAATCTGAGATTCCTAGAGAGCTAAATAATAAAATTATCTTTTCAGTGAGTTAAAAAAATCTTTGAACTTGTCAAGTATGATAATTGGCTAATACTATTCCTCTGAAGAACAATCTGTAGACTGGATGGAAGATTTAGTTCTGAGGGTCTATCATATGAAGGATGCATTTCTGGTGATGGGCCCCTTCCATAAACATTCATACACAGCCCAAGGCCCCGGCCTGAAGTCATGCTATATGACAGCAAATCTTTTTAAGAACAGGCGCATCTCCTGCTCTTTCCCCATCTCGTCCCCTAATTAGTGAAGCTTGTCGGACCTATTTTCTAAAGACTTGATATATGTTTTAGTCCATTCCTTGCCTTCCCATGGAGAGGCCCCTTCATGCAAGTAATTGCCTCCGTCTCATCT
The DNA here is from genome assembly GCA_025379985.1 of Phyllomedusa bahiana. Taxonomy (NCBI): domain Eukaryota; kingdom Metazoa; phylum Chordata; class Amphibia; order Anura; family Hylidae; genus Phyllomedusa; species Phyllomedusa bahiana. Next base: position 40,087 of record JAODAL010011223.1, on the reverse strand, counting down.
GACAGACCACACTTTTGTGCCAGGCTCTATTAGCAGACAGCTGGCCTTCCACCGGAACCAACAAAAACCAATCACCACTGCTAAAGCTTCTTCTGCTCTGGTGACTAAATCCAGATGACTGTTCATTCAATGGGAAACAGAATAACAATTTTATCCCGTCTTTGTTAGCAACTTGTCCTGTAGAATCAGATGAAATTGTGATTGTATAAGCGCCCGAAAACCTCACTGGATATTCTTTTCTCAGAAGTAGTCATATTGGAGTTTTATGACCTATGGGGTCCTTGAGAATCATGCAGCTCCAATATGAAAATATAAATAATCCCAGTTGTTAACTTTCTGTAAAGTTTCAAATATATTTTTTGTTTCATATCTTCAACATCTGCAGGCTGTCACTAAATGGAACCATCTTTCATACTTACAAGCCCATCTTGATCTATTCCTACACAAAAGTTCATATATTCATATATGCTAATGCATTATAATCTGTGTCAGTTTAACACAGGCAGCACACAGTGTGCCCTGATCGCTGGCTTGTTACACAGACAGCCCTGGGGCTACTCTAGGTCCCCAGGGCTGACTGTACAGACATTCCCCGGGCTCTGTGGGGTCACCGGGAGTCCCAAGCACCCGACAGAGCAAGGCAAAGCCCTTTGATTCAGTGCTGTAGCTACAGATGTCGCAGCAATCCCAGTTGTGACTGGGCCCCCCCTCGCCACACAGGGGATTTTCTGGGTCACACAGACCCAGTGATGCAGCATTCGTAGCCACCACAAGCGTGGTGCAGGCGGAAACTGAATTTTAGCAGCCGGTATACACTGATACCAGCCGCTTAGCCCAGTGAAAGGCAGAGGCACAATACAATGATGTCATCGCGCCACTGCCTGCACCCAGGGGCGTTGCTAGGCAGTTTTATCCTAGGCTTGTACCCCGGATAAAACTGCCGCTGCCCTCGCACCTCAATACGGCAGTTTCCAGGCCGCTGCTTCCTACAGACGCACATACACTTGAACGCTGCCGCGGAACAGAGAGCGGGCACTCCCTACTCTGCTGAAGTATCCGGCACAGGTGGCATGAGTATGCCAACACGTTGCTTGGGCGGCATGATGACATCACGCAGCCTGTGCGGGAAGAAGACGGAGCCCAAAGAGAGCCTCCTCAGAGGTGAGTACTTTATTATTTTTATTTACCTGCTGGGGGCCATCTTACCTGCCTACAAATCCTGGGGAGGAGACATCATGGTGGTCTGGACCAGATGAAGAAAGAAAAAAGAGAATGACTCATCAGAAAAGACGTCACCTGTGAGTCACTAAATGTAACTGCCCTGTAATCACTTATATAGCTGCAGCGTCTGTGTACAACTATCAACCACTATATGGTCACTGTATGGCGGTAATATACAGTCTGTAGAGCCTGTGTACACTGCTATCTACCACTTTATGGTCCCTGTGTGGTGGTAATAGTGGTCATAATGTAATGGTTTATATTCCGTAACAGTACAATGGTTTTATTAAGTCTCTCTATGGTAGTGATATGTGGTCAGGTTATGGTGGTATTATTTGGTCTTTGTATTCTGTTGTTACTGGTATTATTAGTTTTGATATATTGATTTGCTGAATAACAGTATAGTGGTATTAGTCACTATATGGTAGGGATATGTGGGGTATTCTTTGGTCCTTGTATATTGTTATTGGTATTATTGATCTTGGTATATTGGTTTGGTCAGCAACATTGTGGTGATATTAGTCACTATATAATGGTGATAATGTAGCCCTTGTATAGCTATTGACCCACAGAATACAGATAAGTCAATAAACTCCTCAGTATAAACTCCAACAACAACTAATCTCATAAAACAAAAGGCACAATTGCATCTTTTTCCTGTTCACCGCACAACATTTTCTTTATTTTTTGAGGGGGGGGGGGGGCAAGAGGGAAAAGATGCTTTGACTGTATAACTTGATTTTCTTTGGCCCCATTTGAAATGAAATTTCTTCTATTGGACAATTCCCTTTAATAGAAATAATTTTCTGCAGTGCTACACCGCAAATATCTGTCACATCAAGTAGGAAATCTGTTGTTGAAAAATATTGGTCCACCGATGGTGTCTTGCATTAAGGGGGCCCCAAGCTGAAGTTTTGCACCTGGGCCCACGAGTCTCTAGCTACGCCCCTGCTTTGATTATGCCGTGGTCATGAACTGCGAGAATCAAAGGGTTAAGCGCCAGGGAGCGGAGGCTTTTCCCCGCTTCCTGCCGCTTGCAGAAGCTGCGCTGGGTACAGGGATGTGAAGTACAGCTCTGTTCTAAGCACAGCTGCGGCGCCGGGAGCCGCAAACCCCGGTGTCTGCAGCAATGTCAAAAGATGTCACTAAAGACGAGCGACTTGCACCGCCCAACGTCAAGTCGCCGGGCGGCGTTAACGGGTTAAACGTTGGATTGTTTTTGAGTATGTTTGATTCTCTGATTCTGAAAATGACAGCCGTTTTCCCCTATATCAGCTCTAGTGTTGGAGATCCGGCATTGCCACCTTACCTGCTGCTGCTGAAAGTAGTGGTCACTCCATATTGTACTATAGAAATGCTGGAAATTCATGTGAAACAGAAAAGACATACATTGTAGAACATTTAAAGAACAAAAACCTGAATGTGCAGAGCAAATCCACTTCTATTCACATGCACTACAGATCTATAACAAATTCATCACAAGAACAATGTAGAATCATGTAGTCAGCATCTCAGAAACTAGAGCTGCTCGAACATAATGGATGGGACTTCCAGACTGAGGAGCACTCAAATACCCAGAATAAGGTCAAAATTTAATAACCAAATAAGAAATAACCAAAGAAAGTGATCTCTCATTAAGATAATTAAACCATATCCACTCATAAAATATAATGATGTTTATTATTAAATATAAAGACATACATAAAAAAGTACCGGCATAAGAGCTGAAAGAAATGATGGATGAGCAGGATCAAACAAGATGGATAATAACAGCAAAAACCAACAGAAAATGTGAGGATGTCCCAATTATATATGTCAGTCCCAGAAAAAAAGAGCAAAGTGCATATATAAAAACATGCACACCGCTCATATTCACAGGGAAACGTGCCTCGGGTGTTCTGGTGGGTAAGCGGGATCATAATCATGTGATATGATATTCTTTGCTGTGATTGCACTTTGCACTTTTTTTTTATAAATATTATATAACTTTTGATTTTTCCCTGTGAATATGAGCGGTGTGCCTGTTTTTTTTTATATATGCATTTTGTTCCTTTTTCTGGGACTGACATATATAATTGGGACGTCCTCACAATTTCTGGTGGTTATTATCTATCTTGTTTGATCCTGCTTATCCACCATTTCTTTCGGATCGTATATCTGTGCTGTTTTATGTATGTTTTTATATTTAAAGGGATTTTGCCCCAAAGTAAAATTGACATGGGAAGCTTGCATATTAAATAATAAATATAAATAATAAACATTTTCACCATTCATCGTTATTAAAAATTCTGGATCATTTTTTTTTTTAGCTCCTACATTTGTGATCCATAGTGTACAGCTCGTCTCCATGGGATACGACCAGTGATGTAATCAATTATTGTGTTTATTATGCACAAGCATTTAAACAGAATAATTAGTGTTGATTGAACTGTTTGAGAAAAGTTAAGTTCGAGTCAAACTTCATGATTTTCTAGAACTCAAGCCGAACCGAACATTTTACTGTTCATTTGAGTAAATGTTCGCGTTCTACATTGCATTCGACACGCTATTTTAAGTTTTTAGGTGCATTAAGTCAGTGTAAAGTGTGCCTGAAAGTTCAATCCTCTCAAAAATCTGGCGTCTGTTATACCTTGCATAATAAACATAATGTGAATAAAAAGACTCATTGCGCAAATCGCGGCACATAGCATATCATTGGTAGTGTATGTAATGCACCTATCAAGGCGCATTGTACACGGAGGCGCATAACATATCATAACTAGTCTATGTCATGCGCCTAGTGCCTGTAAACTAGTAATCGCCTGTTCTGCACCTCCGTGACAATGTGCCTCAATAGGCGCATTACATACACTACCAATGATATGCTGAGTGTTATGGAGGCGCACAGCCTATCATTTTTAGGCGCATTTCAATGTGTCGTGCCCGGCGTATAATGCACCTAGCTTTGGTGTGCTGTTATGGATGGTAATTACAGATTCTCCTCACCTGTATAGGTATAAAAATTAACACAAACATCTTCTCCCATTGACTTTAATGGGGTTCGAAACTCGACTTCGAGTTCCACTCGAACTTTGAACCGAACTTCTCAAGGTTCGACTCGAACTCAACGGAAAGAAGCTTGCTAGTAATATAGGCAGATTTATTGCAATGCAGTACTGCAAGTGATAGAAATGCACCAAAACTGCGGCGTGTGAAAGCGCCCAAGCAGGTACCAATAACAAATATATAACCATTCTATTAACCAAAGAAAAGAAGATTGCCTAAATAAAACTGTGAGCACCCAACTCTTACCTCTAGGAGATAAGCATTGGCTCAGAGACAGCCATTAATCAAAGCCAACAGTGCTGACCCTAGATCTCAAACTCACTCTTGGGCTGTAGCCAGTTTAAAGTTTCCTAACATCAACGAACTAAGGCACTTAGGCCCCACATTAATCTATCTGGGAAGTCCAGCTTCCACTAAAGGGTCCTTTTCATGCAAAACCAGCCTCTTTTCTCATCAACTTTGAGGACCCCCCACTGCCTATGACACGGTGATGACATGCCTTCCTGACGGACAACTCCTCCCAACATCGCTTCTTACACTGGTCACCATAACTAATCCTTCCTTTTATACCTGCCCAAACCCCTGCACAGGCAACTGCATGCCCCTGCTGTTCTTTCTGTCCCATGGGCTATGCCCTTAGTCTGCCTTTCTTTTATTGACATGGGCTGTACAACCCTTGTAAGTACAGTGGAGGGAGGTTTAGGGGTAGGACTTGCTATCCTCAAAAATACTTGAACCATTCTGTTATCTTCATCTCCGTGGTGGGAAACTCTGATCATAGGGTTGTCCGTTAATTTGCCACAGTACTCTGATTGCTGCACTAAGCAGTGTTGTGCCAAGGCTTATTTCCTTTCCGCAGTTGTTCTTCTACTACATTGCTTGCACAAGTGTCAGTGCTTAGTTAGGGTTGCATTATATTCCTGACTTAGGAAGATCAGTACAAATGTGTTTGAGGGCATATAGCAAAGTATTGAATAGACAGATCGTATTTTGAATAAGATATTTGCCAGTGCTGTATTCAAGGCTGCCGGATATAGGACCTCCCAGAGAACCCCTTTAAGAAAAGCACAACACCCTTTTTGCATATTTTAAAAAAATATTAAAGGGATTATCTGCTTTTGAAAACTCCTACTTGTTGGAAGGGTTCCTTGACAATAAGTTGATCACAAGAATTCCCCTACAATGGCAGTCCCAGCAATAAGCTGTAATTTGGGGAGAAACCTGCCAGTAAGTCTACATTTTCTCTTTTAGGTATTACACAGTGATGAAGTTAGGTATTACACAGTGCCTATTGAAATCAATGGACTGCCTGCATAAAGCCAGACAAGACAGATCCTCCAGAGCAAGAGACGCTTTTTTTAATCGCTTTTCATCCCGGCCAAAAGATAGGGATCCTAGACAGAGGATTTCTCTCTATGTACACTGAGCCTGCTTTAATGAAGGGTGTACAAGAAATCAAGCCCTCAAGTAAAGTAACCTAGGAGGACCTCTTATATAAGTGTAAAAAAAAAAAAAGTTTTAAAAGCATAAAAATTAATAACAATGATTAAGTTAAAATTTGCTACTTTACAAATAAAAAAATTACACATAATTGGAAAAGTCATGTCCATGTCTATTAAAATATAGCATAATTTATCCCATATGCTGAACACGATAGAAGAAAAAATTCCAAATGTCAAAAACTGGTTTTTTTGGTAAATTTATGTCCCCAAAAACATAAATAAAAAGTGATAAAAAAGTTGCATGTATCCGAAAATGGTACAGATAAAAACTTCACTTCAGCCCGAGAAAAATGAGCTCTCATTGCAGTGCCATTGTCAACAAAAAAAAGTTGACAATGGCACTGTTGCGCAAAATTAAGAAATAGAATCTTTTTATTTTTTTAAAAAGTACTAAAACATAACAAAAAAACCTTACACATTTGGTATCACTGGAAGTGTACCGATCTGCAGAATGCAGATAACACATCATTTATACCGAAGACTGAACGCCATAGAAACAAAGGGGGGCATGTATGAACGGAGGCGCATCGAAGTTCATGTTTTCATCTTTTTTTCAGTGTAAAATGTGCCTGATGTATGCCGGTGGGTGAAGTGTGCTCATAAATGCAACTCACCTGTGTGTTAGACGCATTGCAGAACTTAGGCGCATAAGTAATGCACCTGACATGTATTAAGGTTATACAGTAGACAGGCTGGAAATAAGAGAAAAATCATGAAGCATGTCAGTGAATAGAAATCCTGCTTGGAGGACCACAGGTCCTGGCAATACCTGTGCTGTGCTGGCTCTTGCTGTATGTAGAATAACGGGTGAGCGCAGCAACAATAAATTTCAAATGTAATGTAGTGAAAATGTCAAATATAAAAATCTGAACAACATCATCAGTGGGTTATTTAATGTAAAATTATTTTAAGATTATATGAATTTTAAATACATTTTATAGCAGATATTTCTATATTTTGGGGACATTATATATTTTTATATTGATTTTTATAGGGTCACATTTTCATTAAAATAATATTATATTTAATAATTTGATGATGATTATTATAATAATAATCACAATAAAAATCATAATAATCATAATTTGATAATAATAATAAATGACGTTTTATTAGTGTACTGGTGTAAGTTGAAAAATATTGCACAGTTTTGCCCCTTAAAAGCAATTCTAGCTTCACTTCAACTGCTCAGGTTCAGACAGACCACATTGAAATTGGTCTGCCTGTCGGAGCGGTAATGCACCTAGTTTTCCCGACTCGCATTCATACATGCATTGAAGTTTTCGAATGTGGTGCGACCCGCCCTCAGAACGCCCACAGCACACCCCTTCATATTAGGCGCATTTGAAAATGGTGAAGCTTTCGACTAATGTGCCTAACACATAGGGTAGGTGCGTCTGACAGCGGCGCCGGCACAGTGAGGCGCATTATACAGCAGAAATAGTGTACTTTTTTTTCACATTTCACCCCACTTTAGATTTTTTAGTTTTTTTCAGTACATTATATGGTAGGGTAACGGGAATCATTAAAAATACATATTGCCCCACAAAAGGAAAAACCATCATATGTCTATGTACTATAGATGGAAAAACAAAAAGTTATGGCTCTTGCAAGCAAAATGAAGAGCAAAAAATTATGACCAGCTGTCAGAAAAGGATTAAGTTCCTAACACGATAATGCATCTTCAACTCTTAGAAACCCACCATGACATTGTGGAACTGATCAGGGTTATCCCTTTCATGTTCTTGCTATCCAGCTACTGTAAACATTTAGCCTTCACTATCCCCCTCCTTTCCTTGAAGGACCACAGTATAGTTTATCCAAATACTGGGATGATATCAGTTGCATATCCATAATTAACACTGATTGTGGAAAACACCAGGCATTAAGACTCTCTTCTTATCTGTGAATGCTCCTGCTCCACTTTCATAAGAATTCCCCAAAGCCATCTGCTTCTCACCAAAGAAGATGCTTGAGATTTTTGAGACAGAGAAATGTATTTATACAATGTGTTCACATATGATACAATGAGAGCCCCTTGTTACTGGCCCCATTGCCTGCTATGAAACAATTAGAGATGGGCGAATCGATTCTAACGAAGTGGAATTCGTTTAGAATTTCAGGAAAACTTCGGTTCTGAACGATGTCGAAGTTTGGGGTACTTCGGGTGAACGTAGTGTGCTTTTGATTGATAAAATGGCTGCGAGGACATGGCGTTACATGGGGCAAAGCACTCTGGGAGGAAGAAGGGCATAGCCTGCATGACATGTGCAGTGGTGAAGCCAATCAGAGACTGGCGGGATTCTGTGACGTCACCGCACTATATAAGTCCGGGCGCGATGCTGGGAGCTCATACCGCTCTCACTGTACTGATCAGGGAAGGTGCTGCCGCGGCTGATTGTTACTGAAGAACTCATTTTTATACAGCGATTTTTGTGGGGTGTCTCAGCTTGTCTCAGAGACTGCTTCTCTTAATGTTCTATTTCTATTTTTTTTGGGATATTGGATCTGAAGTCCAGTGTGTGTCCAGTGCAGCTGCATATAAATTTTAATGCTATCTGCTCACAGCACATTGAATATCCAAGAGGCATCTAAGCCAGTTCCTGTTGTATTCATTTAAAGAAACAGCGTTTTTATAATACAAATACCACTTCATTTTTGGCTGCTCAATTCTTTTGCGCAATTTACATCCAGGGGTTAATTAAGCGTTGTTTCTGCTGTTGTACTCAGTAAAAAGAAACTGTTTTTCACCGCCACAAAGAAATTCTGTAGCATAATTCATATCCGAAGGTTAATTAAGCCTGTTTGTGCTTTTATATTCAGTAAAATACAGAGTTTTTAAACGGCACATACAAGTCAATTTTTCCTGCCCATTTGTGGAGCGCAATTTATATCCAAGGGTTACCCAAGCTTCTTAGTGGGTTCATTTGGCGTCAAATACAGGGTGTGTATTTATCATATACAGATATCTTCATCAAACAGTGTCTGTACATTTTAGAACAAACAGTATGTCAGACAGAGAGGTGGCAGGCTCTTCACCTGCGAGTGGCAGAGGCACAAACATTCCTGTAGCAGGTCGCAGCACAGCAAGGGGACGTCGCAGCAGGGTTACTCGGTGAGGCCACAACTGCCGCTGTCATCTAGCGGCCGTGTACTGACTAGCAACCCAATGGTTCTTGATTGGTTGACTAGGTCATCCACTTCCTCCCAGGTGACATCTGACAACCCCAGCCAAGAGTCGGTGGGAACGTCAGACACAACCCTTAGTTGGCATGGAGCGGGTCAGCGGTCCTCACCTGTCCTCAACCCCTCTCTGTCCCATCTGGTTCCCTCAGCCAGAGATCTACTATGTGGTCTGGGCTCAGCGCCACTATATAGCGAGGATAAACAATTTGAGGAGGGCAGTCAGCAGCTACTTGGCAGCGAAGAAATGGGGCCAATATCCCCTGCTTCTTGCAGTAGGCGGCAAAGTATAGATGTTGAGAGTGGCATGGGAGGTCATGTTGTGAGGGGTCAGCCTCTGCATACCAAGACCGGTGATGAGGACAGCAGTGACGATGAAACACAAATAGATGATGATGTAGCCGACCGCACTTGGGAGCCGGGTGAGGCAAGGGCTTCATCATCGTCAGGAGAAGAGGGCGTCAGCTTGCGCGTCAGGCAGCGGCGCAGCCAGCAAGTGGGTCGTGTGGCCGTGGTCAGCAGGATAGCAGCAGTGTGAGGTCGGGAGCCTCGCGGCCATGGGGTAAAAAACCCGCTTCGCAGTTCCATGAAAGTAGCGGCACTGGGGCTCAGCGAGGCAGCAGCGGCAGTAGTCACTCAGTGCGGAGCGTTGGCGGTAAAATCCGATACTCGGTGGTGTGGGCAGTTCTTTGCAAAGGGACACCGGAGGAGCCGAATATGGGTATATGTAGAATCTGTAAGCAGAAAGTGAAGCGTGGCCAGGGAGCTAACGTTGGCACCACGGCCCTGCGTCAACACATGCAGCGTCACCATCCGGTGGCCTGGGAGAAACGTGGCTCAGATGTGGTGGTCCATCCTGCCGCCGCAGCAGCGCCCAGTGGCACGCATGCCAGTACAGCCAGTCAAGGCTCAACCACCTCTGCAGAAGGGAGCTGTTTCTCTTTGACATCTCCCGGTCCAGATGCTCCTGCTCCTCGCTACTCATGGCGCCAGCAGTCGTTCAGCGACGCGATTGCAAAGAGACAACAGTATGCGCCCAACCATCCTAAGGTGCAGCAGCTGACAGTGCTCCTGTCCAAGTTGTTGGTACTGCAGTCCCTCCCTTTCCAAATGGTGGACTCTGCACCATTCAGAGAACTAATGGCTTGTGCCGAGCCGAGATGGAGAGTTCCAAGCCGTAATTTCTTTTCCAAAAAGGCAGTAACAGCACTTCATAAATATGTAGAACAGAAGGTGGGCCAGTCCTTAAGCTTATCGGTTTGTTCCAAGGTGCACGGCAGCACGGACGTCTGGAGCTGTAACTACGGTCAGGGCCAGTACATGTCCTTTACGGCCCACTGGGTGAATGTGCTTCTGGCCCAGGCACACCAACAACTTGGACAGGAGACGCCGCTTTCTCCTCCACGTTGTCAAACTGCTGCTCCTGCGCCAATGTCCGCCTCCTCCTCCTTCACCACCACCATCTCAGCCTCCAAGTACTGCTCCATCATACCACATGTGTAGGGCACAGCGGTGTCATGCAGTTCTACAACTGGCTTGTCTCGGCGAACGAAGTCACACAGGGGAGGAACTGATCCGCGTCATGCAGCAAGAAATCGATGTGTGGTTTTCTCCGCGCCAACTGCAAATCGGAACCATGGTGACGGACATGGGAGGAACATGGTGTCCGCGCTGCACCGAGGAGGGATGGTCCATGCGCCCTGCATGGCGCACGTGTTCAATCTGGTTGTGAAAAGGTTCCTGAAGTCTTCCACCGATCGTCAGCACATGCTGAAAATGGCCAGGAAACTGTACATGCACTTTATCCATTCGTACAAAGCCAGGACCAACCTCCTCAAGTTGCAGCGGCAGAACGGCCTCCCGCAACACTCTGATATGCGATGTTTCCACCCGTTGGAATTCCAGCCTGCACATGTTGGACCGACTGTATGAACAGAGACAGGCCATTAACGATTTTTTGATGATCCAGGCAGACAGAAGTACTCCCCTGTGTAACTTTGATGTCAGCCAGTGGCAGCTCATGCGTGACACCTGCCGTTTGTTGAGGCCATTCAAGGAGGCGACGTTATTTGTCAGTCGCCAGGACTACGGGATGAATAACGTCATTCCACTGCTTCATGTCCTGGAACAGATGCTGAAAAATCTGTCTGGGCAGGGGACTGGAGACGTGGCGACTACATCTCGTGGCCACATGAGTCTGGTGGGGACTGAAATGGAGGAGGAGGAGGAGGACATTGGAGCAGAAGCATTGTCTGGTGAAATGAGGGGATTTTCTACCCAGGTGACAAGAGAGGAGGAGCAGGAGCAGCTGGAGGAGGTGGATGGAGATGAGGAATACGAGGCAGATGACCCCCAAGCACCGTGGCAGTATACAGTGGAAATGGAGGTAGGGAGCCCCTCGGAGTCACTGGTGCAGATGGCCCGCAGCATGCTGATTTGCCTGGCTAGTGACAGCCGAATAGTCAGCATCCGGCAGAGGGATGACTTTCTGGCTCTCCACCCTATTGGACCCTCGCTACCGGTCCAAAATGGGAGCCTTTTTCCCAGCTATTGAGAGGGAAGACAAACTCAAATACTATAGGGAAATCCTCCGTAATCAGTTGGCCGCTGCCTATGTGCGGAATCGTCCCTCCTCTGACAGGTCTGACCGGGGGGTTCCTCAGCGCTCACGTACTACTGCCGCGGCTGCTGGGGGAAGGTGGGGGGGGGGGGGTAGGAGCAGTACCAGCTCCATCAGCAGCAACCTAAGTCTGGAGTCACTGATGAGCAGCTTCCTTCACCTGCCTAGTGAGGAGGGCAGTCGCCAGCAGCAGCAGGATCTGGAGCAGTCCCTGAACCAACAGGTGGTGGCCTACTTGGACAGCACTCTGCCACCCCAGTTAGAAGATCCGCTGGACTACTGGGCAGCCAAACTGGATGTGTGGCCGCAACTTGCCGAGTTTGCAGTGGAGAAGCTGTCCTGCCCGGCCAGTAGTGTGGCATCAGAGCGGGTGTTCAGTGCGGCGGGGGACATCATTACCCCAAGGAAAACCGCTTTTCCACGGGAAATGTGGAACGACTGACCTTTGTCAAGATGAATCAGGCGTGGATCGGCCAGGATTTCCACACACCAATGCCTTAGGCGTCAGACTACATCAGCCATGACGCCTCACCCAAACTGTGAGAAATGAGTCTGGGTTCAAACTACCTGCCTCAGCCACTATTCTGATGCCGCCACCCGCCTGATGCCACACATCTGCTGACAGTTTCTCCATCTGCCACCAACCATCTTTACCAGGGACTGGTATTGCCACCCACCTCCACTCTGTCATTGTGCCACTGTCTGACCTCATGCTGCTGCTGTGGCTGCTGCCGTGACCTACACACTGTGTCATTGTGCCACTGTCTGACCTCATGCTGCTCCTGTGGCTGCTGCCGTGACCTACACACTGTGTCATTGTCCCACTCTGTGGCCTACTCCTGTTTTTGCCACCTCCAGAATGTCATTGTGCCACTGCCTGACCTCATGCTGCTGCTGTCGTGACCTACACACTGTGTCATTGTGCCACTGCCTGACCTCATGCTGCTGCTGCCGTGACCTACACACTGTGTCATTGTGCCACTGTCTGACCTCATGCTGTTCCTGTGGCTGCTGCCGTGACCTACACACTGTGTCATTGTCCCACTCTGTGGCCTACTCCTGTTTTTGCCACCTCCAGAATGTCATTGTGCCACTGTCTGACCTCATGCTGCTGCTGTGGCTGCTGCCGTGACCTACACACTGTCATTGTGCCACTGTCTGACCTCATGCTGCTGCTGTGGCTGCTGCCGTGACCTACACACTGTCATTGTGCCACTGTCTGACCTCATGCTGCTGTGGCTAGCACCGTCACCTCCACACTCTGTCACTAATGTTGCCACCTGAGCTCTTAGCTTGTTTTTTTCCAGCTTTCTCTGGCATGACTTTATCAGGCAACATTCCCGCTTCAGTTTTTTGGTCAGTTTTGCTTAAGTGCCCAGGGAATTTTATAGTGAAGCGATTCTAAGAGCGGCGGCAGTCATGTGCGTGTCATACTAAAACACAACATTGTATGTAGACCAAACCAAGCTCCCTCTGCATATTTAAGCATGGCACAACGTTCTACAGCACCCTGCAGGCTCTGTGCAGCCTGGAAATAGCTGTTTTTTAACGTGATTCGTGCCAAAGTAATTCGGAACGAAGTTATTTTTTGCCGAGAAATTTGGCGAAGTGAACGAAACGAATTTCGGGAAATTCGCCCATCTCTAGAAACAATGTATCAATATGTGGCAATGATATTTTCTAATCATTACATTTGGACTACAGAGTACAATGCAATAAACAGTCTTACTTTGTTGTTAAAGGACAAGGTAGTTGTAGAGGTCATCCTAACACCATCTCATATGATACTTGCATCATCTGATATTGCCAAAGAAAGCTTCAGGTGGCCACAGATTTCCCCTGGGAAAATCTGGTGTCACAGGAAAGAATGATGACTATATAAATGATGCCTGTACTGAGGCTTCTAGAGACTAATAAGTCCCCAGAGGCTAAACTTCAGGTAATATATGAGAGTAGGGACCTTCCTCAATGATGCCCATATATCTCAACGGTGCATATGGAAAGAAGTTTTCTATTTACTGAAACTTTTTGACTGAAACAATGTGCCCTTGATCCTTGTAGAGTAAATTGGTACTTCTTGAGGTGTAGGAGAAGGGAAATATATTGGTCTGCACATCCATACATAAGGTACCACAATACCAATCTAACATGGAGGAACCACCAAAAAGTAATCCAAGATGAACCAGCAATTTAGGACTTGTTAAACACCTACATCAAAGATCTCCGACACTAACCCACACTCGTTTTGAACACACAACTTGTACTTAGTCGTAGCCATTTCAGCATTAGTGTTGGAGATCTTTGATGTCATAGACTACTTTGGGGTGAGATCCATGCATTTCTGTAGATGCTGGTTGGTGGTGAGCTGGCTTTTTCTATATGTTGGGAACCACCAAAAAGCCCAAAGCCACCAGAGCTACTGCACAATAAAGCTAGCCATAAGGTAGCTGTCAATCAAATGCTTGTTCAGCTGGCACGTATCTCTTCCCAAAATGATCACCTCTGACCAATAATTCATCTAATTGGGAAACGCTGTTGGCAAATGGCTTGTCTCTAATGAAATGAGAATTGAGTATCTTCAAATCAGGCATGTATAATCCTCAAGGCAATTCAAGTGGCCTTCACACACATGAGATTTTCAACAAATTTAATCCAGAATCACCTTTGATCTAATATTTGTTGCCTACATAAGAGCTCCCTTAACCTTAAGTAGCATCTCGGTCATCCATATTGAGTGCGTATTAATGTCATCATGTCACTAAAGTGGGGAACTAGATGTATTGCCTTACCTATTTCCATCCTAGCAATAACATCTTTCCTATCGCCCATACTAGGTCTTCTCTTCTAGGCACCAGTTACACATGTGGACAAAACTGTTGGTACCCTTTTGTTAAAGAAAGAAAAACTCACAATGGTCACTGAGAACTTGAAACTGCTAAAAGTAAAAATAAATTTATATTTACTGAAAATAAACAATTGAAAATAAGACACTGTGTTTGAAAAATTTGATTAAAGAAATAAAATTAATGAAACTGGCCTGGACAAAAATTATGGTGCCCTTAGAAAAGATTGAAAATAATCTGACCACAGGGACATGTTCAACAAAGATGTATCCTGTTATCAGCATCACATGTGTTTTCAAACCTGTATTTAGTCAGTCTAACTATTTAAAGAGTTAAAAGCAGTCACTGTGCTGTTTGGCATCATGGTTTGTACCGCACTGAACCTGGACCAAAGGAAGCTAAGAAAAAGTAGTCTCAGTCGATTAGAAAAAAAAATGAAAGACAAACATGTTAAAGATAAAGCTATAAGACTATCTCCAAACAACTTCCTGTTACTACAGTTGCACATATTATTCACTATTGAACTGCAAGGTCAGGGTACATCACTGTCGAATCACACCACCCGTCACTGTCTTTGCCAAAGTGGACTTAATGAAACACAACTGAGGAGGAAACCACTGTTGAAAGCAAATTTTAAAAAATAGAGACTGAGTTTGCCAAAATGCATATTGACATGCCTTAAAGCTTCTGGGAAAATGTCCTTTGGATAGATGAGACAAAACTTGAGCTTTTCGGCGAAGCACATCAGCTCTATTTTCATAGCCAGGAAAATGAAGCATACAAAGTAAAGAATATCGTTTCTACTGTTAAACATTGAGGAGGCTTGGTTATGTTTTAGGGCTGCCTTGCTGCATCTTATCCAGGATATCTTGAATTTATGCAAGGTACTGTCATGTTTTCTAACACAGGTGGTTAAAAACGCTGCGTATGTGGATCCTCAGGGCGACCGCAGAGCGCAGATGGTGATACTCGCGGAGGTAGCTGAAGTGCGGGACAGGTCACCGGACAGTGTTAGTGGTGACAGGTCACAGCAGAGTACAGCCGTAGGTATGTAACGCAGTCCCAGGAAAGTAGCAGACTTGATACAGCAGCAAATAACAACAGGTAGTAACAGATGAACACCACGTCAGGAACAGCAGGGAACAGGTGTGCTGGACAGCGCTCGGTTAACGCAGGTAACTCAGAAACATGAGGGTTAAATCAGTGGAGCACAGCAGACTGAGGTCAAGCTCTAAGGATGGACACCAACGAACTGACACTGGAGCAAGGGCAGGAAGTTCTTTAAGTAGCCAGGTATCACAGGTCACGAAACAGGAAATTGGGACACTGTCCCTTTAAATATAGAGCAGTGCCGTGCGTGCCCCTAGAGAATGCTTGTGCACGCACCAGACACCAGGGAGCTGGAGGAAGGATGGTAGACTCATATCTCCCGGCGGGGACTGCCGCCGGCACCAAAGTACAGACAAGAGCCGGGACAGGTGAGTAACAAGCGAGAACACTGGAGGACGCTGCCGCATCGGCCGCGTCACGGGCATGCCCACGGGTCCATGTGGGAGCCAAGGCATGTACCGTGATAGGTACAATGAAATCTCAAGACTATCAAGGCATTCTGGAGTGAAATGTGCTGCCCATTGTCAGAAAGCTTGGCCTCAGTCGTGGGTCATAGGTCCTCCAACAGGATAATAACCCAAAACACTCAGCTAAAACATCCAAGAATGGCTAAGAGCAAAGCATTGGACCATACTGAAGTGGCTTCTATGAGCCCGGATCTAAATCTTATTGAACATCTGTGGAAGGATATGAAACCTGTAGTGTGGAGAAGGCACCTTCACACCCGAGACAGCTGGAGCAGTTTGCTCACGAGGAGTGGGCCAAATACCCGTGGACAGGGGAAGAACTCTCACTGAAAGTGCAGTGCAGTGATTTGCTCATAAAGTTGTCCAACAAATATTAAGAGGACCATCATTTTTGTCCAGACCAGTTTTATTAGTTTTTTTTTTTGGTTGAACCAATATTCAAAATGTATTATTTTCATTAGTTGATTTTTAGTAAATTTAATTTACTTTTGTCAGTTTGAAGTTATTTCAGTGACCATTTTGGGTTTTTCTTTGTTTAACGGATAAGGAACAACAATTTTGTCCATGGTGCAGTTATCTCAGTTGGCAGTGTAGCTGTAGATGATGCATCAGATTTATGGTGGGTATGGTAGAAATTGCCCATCACATCTACACCTATTGTATCTTTGAAGGCATTGGACCTGGGTGGCACCTTGAATACATTGATGTTAAAGATGAGTCGATGGACAAGACTTTCCGCTTCCAATGTGACCGGTGGTTGGCCAAGAATGCAGATGACAAGCAAATCATAAGAGAGCTCGCCTGTGCCAACAATGATATCCTGGACCTAAAGGAACGCACCGGTACGCATTCATCCCATTGTGCAGTGGTCATATATGGTCATGGACAGTTTCTGGGTAACCTTTATTGTGCTTCTTGCAGCTTATGAGATTGTGACTGTAACAAGTGACAGAGAAGACGCTGAAACCAAGGAGAATGTATGGATTATTCTGGAAGGGAAGAAAGGAAGATCCAAGGAGCTACTGCTGGAAAATTCAACCAAGAAAAGGAGATTTGCACAGTGAGTCCTGAAGTTCTTTTCATAGGCTTTAGACTTTCAACAAAAGCTTAACCAAACAGTGGATGAGCTCATACACAATATACTAGTCTGTAGGTAATGTCATCATCTGACCAATTGATCTACAATCTATCTGTTCTGATCCCATCCTCCGGGAAACCATTTTATTTAATGTTGCACTCCTTTAAAGCGAACCAGTCAGGTGGTTTAATCTGCCCTATCAGAAAGCATAATATGATAGAGGGGTGAAGGCTGATATGATTTAATGCTGAATTTCTGAATAAACAGCAGAATCGAGTGAATCAAGAGACAGTAAGAGTTCTGCTTTCCCTGTCTATATACAGTGATTGACACTTTGTGTTGTATTTTCCTGTGTATGATACAGGGAAAGCTGTCAATCATTGTTTGTGGGTTGGGTAAGCACTCTCACTGTCTCCCCTAGGAGTTGTCTCAGGATTTACTCTGCTTTTTAGTCAGAAATCATGCTAAAAATACTAACCTGTATATCACAGAGCTCAGCTTCTCAGCTCAATCACATCCTGCTCTGAGAGGGGAGCACAAACCACCTCACAGGTTTTCTTTAAAGGGGTTGTCTCACTACATTGATTCATCTTACCTCAGTCCTGTTTTCTTGGTTTCACTTTGAATTCAGGGGTGTATTTACTGGATTCTATTAGGCTGCAGTAGAAGCCAGGTCTGTAGCTATAGCAACCAGCACTGGCATCCTGTCAGGAGAGATCAAACAGGTCTGTAGCTATAGCAATCGGCAAGGAGCTGATGCAGCCCATACAAGAGGGGATATCTAGGAATAGGTAGGACACTGTTAATGGACACATATTGCAAAGTGACTTGTTTTTGCAAGATCTTTAACATAAAAAGCAATCCTTGTAGTGAGACAACCCCTTTAAGTGCAGTCTATAGTTTAACCCTCTACTGGTTATACCACGCAATGCTCAGCCTGAAGTACATGCTTTGGAAAAAGTGTGGGTTGCTTGCAGTAATCATCAGTAGCTTCTCCCCTTCTCCCAGCACTTTGATATTACAGATGACCATTTTTACTGTCTCTGCTCTTTCTAAAAATGTGGACATTTTTCAAAGAAATAGTGTCAAATAATGGAGCCTAGGCTCTCCTCACCAATATGCTCTGCTTTATTGTTAGGGTGCTTTCACACAGAGCGTTTTTGATGTGTCTTTTTTTGGTGCATTTTTTGTGCAGAAAGGTACAAAAATTAATGCTGTACATTTTTGCACAAAAAATGCACCAAAAAGCACCCTTATACAACTTGTCCTCTGTCTTTGGCTATGTTTACACAGTGTTTTTCAGGATGTATTTCAGGGCATAATTGCGTTGCAATGCGCCTCGAAATACATCCTGTAATTACAATAATCATAGCTCTCATAAAGGGCTAAGATTACCTGCCATCTTCCCCGCTGCATACTGACATATCACTTCTTTCCGGCGTATACGCGGCAGGGATAATGAAAGTGAATAGGGCTGGTCGGCAGGGCAGCCACTCATGTGCTTTAGAAGAACGCAGGTCAGCACGTTCTTCTAAGAACACGCTGTCTTGCAACGTGCACAGGTGAGCGCCGCAAGATGCTGTATGAACCTACCCTGTTGCTAGACTCCTCTTGTTCCTAAGATCAAACCCTTACCCTTCCACTCCAATGTAATATAAATGTAAGTAGTAAAAAACAAAACCACACAAAAAGTGAAGTAAAAAGAATAGTAAGCTAACAAATTTGGTTGTCTTTTATTTATACTATCTTACAACTCTTACAATAAGTTATACAATGCATGTAAAACACAAAAAAACTAACATTTGTTTGGCAGTTTTATTCATTTTCCTCATAATATAAGTTGAATCCTACATGCATTTACCCCAGAAATAGCTTTGAAAAAACCTGCAACAGAGGCCCCATTCACATCTCATCCCCCTACCTCCTCCATTTTGGTACCAGGATACCATACCATACAGGATACCATAAAAGTGTATTCAGATGGGTTGACCATGCTGCCCGATTCAGAAACTGCACACGTTCAGTAAATATTGAAAACGTTGGCATACATTTTTATGATACCTAGACAAAAACAACAATGGGGGGCGAAAGAGAGATGTGAATGAAGTCTAATGCTCCAAAAAAGACAAAAAAACTATTGCCCTCATATGACTGCACTGATAAAAAATGAATACAAAGATTATTCCGAAAAGTATTCAGCAGTCCTAATCATACATCATTATCATAGGTCATAATCATACATCTGTGGTGCTTTCAACTTCAGGGGAGAAAAGTAAAATAATTTTTTTGCATGTATTAAGGGAAGCTTTCACCCATTGTAACAATTTCTTTTTGGCAGGGATGCAACGGATGTTTTCAAGTTCTCCTCTAAGAATGTAGGTGACATCGCTGCTATATGTGTTGGGCATTGTCCTAAGGATGGGAGGAAGTTTTCACCTAAAACAGAGTCCTATTGGCATGTGAAGGAGATCACTGTTACTGAGACTGAGCTCGGGAACCAGTAAGTGAAGCCTCCTTAGATATTGGGTGTACTACCAATAGATTAACTTGATTATCTTGTACTCATTTTGATTTATTACGCTGGTGACCCCCAGAGCTGTATTTTGAATTCAAAAATTATCTTTGAACTGAATACAGTAAAAATACATTGAGAAACCTCAAAATCGGTAACGAGTATTTACAAGTTATTCATTATTTTAAGTAGATTTCCCATTAAATTAAAGGGGTAACATGGCTGGGTCTAAATGGCTCACTCAAAGTTATTGTAGAATCACTCTAAGCTAGAGGTCTCAAACATGGCCAGGTAAATGGGCTGCGCCTAGAAAAGAAAATGTAGTTTACAGGCGGCATTCTTTTCAGATTCAATAAAATACAAAATTATTGCCCTAGTCATTACACATTTGGCGATGCCAAATATGTGTAATTTTTATTTCATTTTATGAATTTTTTATGTTGCATTTACAATAGGGAAAAGGTGTGTTTTTAATTTATATGATTTAAAAAAAAAAAAAAAATTCCAACATTTTTCACACTTTTTTTTTCTTTCCCCAATATGGGACTGGACTGAGCGATCACTTGATCGCTGTTATAATACATTGCAGTAAATGATTGTACAAGAGGCTGTAGTTAGGCTGCCATATCATGACTTACATGCAACAGTCGCTAATGACTGCGGCATCTGCAAGGTTAAAATGGTCTATCTGCTGTCCTCAGGATGTCTCTGAAGCTCTGGTACCCTGCAAGTCATTGGTACGTCTCAGGGGCTGCCCATGTGTATGAAACCCATACTCTTAGTGTTCAGATTTACCACACACTACAATGTATGCACTTTTGAGAAGGGTATCTAGGGTAACTCTCTCATTGTTGGTAATGTGGTCCTCTTTTTGTCCAGTTTATGGGATTGTCCTACCAAATTGGGACTGTAGACAAGTGTTCAGATGAAACTTCACTGTCATTCTCATTCTTTTTCCAGATACCTTTTCAACTGCAATGCAAGGATCCCCTTGCGTATCAAGAGAGATGACTACAAAGTCTTTGAATGTGCCAAGACCATTGAGAGCTTTGCCAGCAAGGCCCGTAGCTTGGTACCAGTGAAGTATGAAGTCATTATAGTGACCGGCTTTGAAAAAGGAGCAGGGACAGATGCCAATGTCTTTCTTACCATGTACGGGTCTAATGGTGACTCTGGGAAGCATGCCCTGAAGCAAAAGATGAGGAACCTCTTTGAGCGTGGAAAGACCAATCGCTTCTACATCGAGACCTTAGACTTGGGTGAGATGAAGAAAGTACGTGTGGAGCATGATCATAGTGGCCTCAGCTCCGGGTGGCTGCTGGAGAGGGTGGAGGTGACCAATTCTGCAACTGGTGTCACTACCATATTCCCTTGTGGCAAGTGGTTGGACAAGAAGAGGGGAGATGGTGAAATCTGGCGAGAGCTCTACCCAGTGTACTAAACATCTCACGTGAGATAGACCAATGTTACTCACTAGTGTCATCTGCCACGCCTTTCATAAATGATTATTTTATAAAAAATTTTGTATACAGACTTTGTATAATGTGTACAGAACAATGCAGTATATATAAAGCCACTCACTGTATGACTGTATTGAGAAACCAAGAACCAGCTGCTTCATGCTACACTAGGCCTGCGGGAAACAGGAAAAAATGCTGACTCCAAAGAGCTGGATAATTAGCCGAGCATGAAGCCTTGTACAATGACATGAAGATTATAAAATGAATATATTGTAGTAAACATTATATTGTCATTTATTTATTTCAAGGTGTCAAATTTTTAGTCTTATGATCTTAAATTCAGGGCTTTATTTAGCACTGCACCATTAGAGCTCAACAATGATTGGTAACTACAGCTTAGCTACAGCACCTACAGAAGTCTAAGGTAGCCTGAAATCCATCTCCTGCTCTACTAGAAGCGAAGGCCAGGGTTTGAACTACTGCCGTAGCAGTCATGGCAGCTGCCTTGCCTCAGAACGACCGGCGTCTGCCCCGACCGTTCAGAGACAGTGACTGTGTGGCCTTAGCACAGCAGAGCACCGCCGTAAGCCTATCAGGCGTCAGCCCCTAGTGATGATGTGGGTGGTGCAGTGACATCACAGGGAGAAGCCACCCTGTGCTCATCACATCGCACAGGGAGAAGCCTACATACATACTAGGGGCCCACCTGTAGCTTACCTACCTACAAGGGACCCACCTATAGCCTACCTATCTATAAGAAGCCCATGTATATCCTACCTACCAGGGGCCCCCCTATAGCCTACCTACCTAGTTAGGGCCTACCTGTAGCCTACCTATCTATGTGGGGCCCACCTACAGCCTATCTACTTAGCTATCTTAGTGCCCATCTAGCTACCTGAGGCCCACATACAGCCTACCCACCATGTGCAGCCGACCTACTGCCTACCTACCTAGCTAACCACGTGGGACCCACCTACAGCCTACATATCTACCCACATGGGGCTCACCTACAGCCTACCTAGCTACCTCGTGCCTTCCTATATGGCTACCTGTGGACTACCTAACTGGGACCTATCTACCTACCTATGGCCTACATACCTACCTATCTATGTACAGACCTACCTAAATGGGGCCTACCTACCTGCCTACCAGGTAATATAAATCTGAGGGGTACAGACCATAGCTGTAGCACAGTCTCCAGAGTGTTAGTCCTCTGTTCCTCCCCACCTCTCTAGGAGACTGTGCGTCTAAGCTATGGCCTGTACCAGCTCTCCCCCTCCCTTCTACCTGGGAAGTTTGTACAGAGGTGGAGGACAGTGAGTGAGGTGCTAAAAAAGTGAGGACTCTAAAATATTTGTGTCCAAATCTGTAGGGACAAGTGGTAACAGGGAAAAGACATCATGGAAGTCTGGACCAGATGCAGAAGAAAAGGCAAAGTGAACAACTCGTCAGAGAAACGTCACTTGTGAGTCACAAGCTGTAACTGCACTTACTGCAGAGCCTGTGTACACTGGTATCGACCACTATATGGTCTTTGTATGGAGGTAATATACAGTCTTTTGAGCCTGTGTACACTGGTATCTACCACTATGTGGGCATTGCATGGAGGCAATATACAGTGTGCAGAGCCTGTGTACACTGATATCTACCACTATATGGGCATTGTGATATTGGTCTTTCTATACCGATCTTTATTCAGTAATAGTATAGGGGTATTATTTAGTCACTATGTAGTGGTAATTTTGTGGTATTCTGGCGGTATAATTGTGTCCTTATGTAGTAATGTTGGTCTTGGTATAGTGGGATTTGTTTGGTAGCAGTATGATGGTGTATGTTTAGGTATTTGCTCTTTGAATTATCTAGTAACTGCATGACTGTTATTAACGGGCACCGGTAAATGTTCGTTGTCGGGAGAGGTGAGGGAGCATCCAAAAGCCCATGCTTCTCTAATTACGCCACTGGCTAGGGCTGCGGCTCTGTCCCCTTCCCCATGCTTTACACTACAGCATATATCTACATGAAGCTCAGCTAGAAGTCTGTCCATGGAGAACTGACTAATGTTGGGACAATGAGTCTCAAAAAAGTGGAGCGTAGTGAATAGCAAAGCTCGATGCTACTTTCCTGTGACCAATTTTTTTCATAATATGTTTCCTTATATAATTTAGCTCCACTAAAGTGTCTTATATAGTGAAATCACCATTCTTTTTATATGTCCCTTCTGTTAACTTCTAAATAGCAAATCAAAAAAATAGACCTAATGATGATGGATTTAAACCCTTTTCTGTCATAGGCAGACTAAAAACCCATCAAAAATGAATTAAATCCCTAAAACTGAATGTTTAAAATAATAAAATTCCCAGTATTTCAAGACAAAAGAAGCAAAGACACCATCTAAAGTACCCTCAGCTGGAGATCTGCTATATGTTAGTCTATTGTAATACTCCTAAGCATAGACACAGTAACTATGTAAAAAATATGCCTGCCTAAAAGCAGGCAGAGATCTGCAATAATTAATCCCTTTTGACTCCTTCCCAACAGTGGACGTACCTGTACGTCCTAGCAGGAAGTGACTTCCCGCAAATGGATGTACAGGCATGTCCTGGACATCATGTGGGCTCTCATGCAGGGCACACAAGATTGCAAAATGGAACCAGATATTTAGTACAGCTGGCCCCATGCTGCAGCGCCCACGGCTGAAGTGAGCTCCGGCCGTGGGTGATTAACCCCTCAGCTGTCGTGATCAATTGTGATCGTGGCAGCTAATTGAAAGACAAAGAGAGGAAGGGATGTAATCGTGGCTGCTGATGGCTTCCCTAGCAGCCTTGAAGCCTAACAAAGGTTTTTGGGCTGCCCCTGATGTCACTATGTCCAGCCGTGTCAATAGTGATTGACAGATGCCATGGAGAGCAGTACTGCGATCTACTGCTCTCCATTGTAACAGTGATCTAAAGATCATTGATACAAGTCCCCTATGGGGACAAGTTAAGAAAAAAGTAAAACACAAAATTAAAATAAAAACATGCACACCGCCTTTTCCCTTTACAGACACCAATCGCCCCCCAAAAGATCAAAATAAATAACGTACGCACATTTAGTATGCCACATGCCTAACGACCTACCCTATACATCTGTCATGTTGTTTAATCCGTATTTAGAACTACGTAAAAAAACAGAAAAAAAAGAGTTGCAATTTTCATTCATCCCACTGCACATAAAATGGAATAAAAAGGTGATCGAAACGTCATATAAATGCCAAAGTAGTACCAATAAAAATGTCAGTTCATACTGAAAAAAAAGCCCTAACACGGCTATTTTCACGGAAAAATAAAACGTTTTTTTTTTTTTTTTAAAAGCGCTTCAACATAAAAATATAAATAAAATATATGTACTGTATATATGTATGTATTATATATGTATGTGTGTGTGTATATATATATATATATATATATATATATATATTATATATATATATATATATATATATAGTGTGTGTGAATATATATATATATATATATATATATTAGTGCGTCATTGTAATCATATTGAGCCACAGACTAAAACTAACTTGTCATGTATACTGTATGGTGAGCGCTGTAAAAATAAAAAAAACACTGCTAGGTTTTCAGTATTTTCTTCACCCTGCCTTCCAAAAAACGGATTTAAGAGCGATTAAAAAACAATGTCCCCACAAAACATGATAACAATAAAAACGTAAACTCATCCCGCAAAAAAAAGCACACAGCTCCATACACAGAAAAATAAAAAAGTGTGGCTACGGTGATACAAAAACGTATTTTCCTTTTTAAAGGGTATGTTCACAGGGCGTCTTTGGATCCGTTTTGGATCGGAAAATTGCATCCAAAAACGCAGCGTCAATCAGATCCAAAAGGCATACAACACATAGGTGCGTGTTTGGATGCTATTTGGCTGCAGCAGGATCGCATTCTATGGTTTTAAATAGGGCGTCTGCTGCGTCTTTTGGATCAAGAACTGATATGTCAATTCTTAGGGTATGTTCACACGGCTTATTTTTGGGCGCATTTTGCCGCAAAATACTGCACTTATTATGCGGGGAAATGCGCCCCATAATTACGGTAATCCATAGCTCTCATAGAGAACTATGGTTATGCCTCCTCTCCCCGCTTGTACAATACGATCGTATTGTACTCGCGGGGAGATAAGTGACATATCAATTATTCGAGGCGAATACGAGAGTATTGAATGTCTTGGGGCCAGCGGGCTGCTCCCCCTCCCCGCGTCGAGCTTCCGAAACATACAATGTACTGCGGCATGTACTGTATGCGCCGCTGTACATCGTGTGAACACAGCCTTAAACCGGATCCCAAAGACAGATCCGAAAGACTCAAGTAAGCACGCATCGGCGATCACCGCAAGCAATGTAAAATCACACTACTCATTTCTAGGTGCGTGTTTGGGTCCATTTAGACGGATCCAAACATGCATTTAATAACATATGTTCACACGGACAGAACACGCTGTGTGAACATACCCTCAAACTGTTTTTATTATGTAAAAGCAGTAAAACATTTTAAAAAATATAAAAATTGGGTATCATTGTAATCTTATCGATCTGCTGAGTAAAGCGAGCATGTCATTTATAACACACGGTGTATAAAATAAAATAAAAAGAATTCTACCAGGATTGCTGTATTTTGTTCAAAACACCTCACAAAAGCCTTGATAAAAAGCGATCAAAGCGTCATATACACCCCATAACAGAACAAATAAAAACATCAAATCATTCCGCAAAAAACAAGCTCTTAATCCGCTCCATATACAGAAAAATAAAAATTTATGGCTATCAGACTATGACGACATAAAAACAAAATTTTTTATGAACGCATTTCTATTGGGTAAAAGTAATAAAACATAAACAACCTAAAGCTAAAATTTAAATCATTGCAATTGTACCAATCTACATAGTAAAGTTATCATGTCATTTATACTGCACGACGAACGCTGTAAAAATGAAGCGCAAAAAAACAATGGCGGAACTGCGTTTTTTCCCCCTACCTGTGCTCTCAAAATGTACAATACACGCTCGATGAGATCCATGAGGGGCATTGAATCAAGATGGTGTGACTTCCACAGGTTCCACCTGTTCTGGTACTTTTGGGGGATTTGTAATGCGACATGACCCCACCAAAATCTGCATTCCAAAAGCCAAAAAGCACTCCCTCCTTTGTATGCCCTGCCATGTGCCCAAACAGCAGTTTAAACCCATATACAGGGTATTGCCAAATTTGGAAGACATTGAATAACAAATTCTGGGGTGCTTTTTTTCCAGGATACCTTGTAAAAATGAAAAATTTTCAAGTAAAATTGCAGATTGTTTGAAAAAAAAAAATTCATTTTCACAAGCTAACGCAAAAAGAATTTGTGAAACACCTGTGGGGTCAATATACTCACTTCTATATACTTTTACATATACTTTTTCTTTCACTTTTCCTTCTATGTATAATCTGATATATTGTATAGTCAGTTATAAGGAATGTTAATACTCTAACATTGTATCACACCAAATAATGGCAAACATATTCACTGTCTCGCTGCTAGGTGACTCAATATAAAAAAATAAAATAAAACTGACCTGGCGCAATTCATCACTGGATCGCGGCTGTGCACCAAAGTCAACACTAACGTGATCAATGGAAAAGAAACCGGCGATCACACAGTGGAAAAAGAAGTGCAGCAGCTGCGCAATTTGTCACTATCTCTTAGCTGCACACTGGCATCGTAACTACACATCTACAGAACATCACCAGCAGCGTCCAATTGAAAAATGTATGTATGATCTAACATATAGGCAGTTATAGGGGATGGTAATACCCTAACAGCGTATCATACCAAATAATGGAGAACATATTTATTCACTACCTGACTGCTAGGTGACTCAAGATTACACTGTCAACTAGGGGACTACCAACATAACTATCATGTTACTGTTCTCTTCTTACAACACAGAGTCTGTTAGTTTTGCCTTAAAAACAAAGAAATACAGAATAATGCTAACAAAGTAGTTTGAGTACAATGGTCATAAGTTATGCTACATCCCTAGAAGTGGTAAAAATTGGTTCTAACTAATTAGGGTGTAAGAAAGACCATATCACAGCTGCCACAAATTAACCCTTAATAATTCTTACTTTAAAACAGTCTCCAAAAACAAGATGGAGATCAAAAACACTCAAACATAATATAATATAATTATATCCCCGGAAAAAAGAAATCACACAGTGTACCCTAAATGGCAGCATCCAGTATCTTTATCTACTCCATAGTGAGTGCCTGTGGTGCCGACCATATACCACCCATACCTTTTGTCCCCTGATGAACCCTGGTAAATTTCTCAGGGAGAAACGCGTCGGGACTGGAATCCAATAAGCTTTAGTAGATGTTGCCTACCAAGGCAATATTAATAATTATTGTCTATGATATTCCTGGAAGATAGGGTGTACTAGGTTTACCTAGGATTAGTCTCTATGGGGCCGCCCTTTTCAGGGCGATGACTCCACTGTCTGTAGGGAGTTTCCTTTGGGGGAATTAATAGGGAGAGCTTCTATTTAATATCTTTGTCTTTTCAGGGATCTGAACTGCAAAAAATCATTTAGCCGTGAGTTATTGCCGATTGTGGCTTTTTTCATGAATGTTTGTATCTATGAATTTATATTGATTTTTGACATCTCAGACTGATTTAAGGTACACTGTGGGATTATTTTTCCCTTAACTGGACAGGATATGTAATTATGGTGGATATACAGTGCCTTGCGAAAGTTTTCAGCCCCCTTGAACTTTTCACCCTTTTGCCACATTTCAGGCTTCAAACATAAAGATAAAAAAAAATTATTTTTGTTGTGAAGAATCAACAACCAGTGGGACACAATTGTGAAGTGGAATGAAATTTATTGGATATTTTAAACTTTTGTAAAAAATAAAAAACTGAAAAGTGGGGCGTGCAATATTATTCGGCCCCCTTAAGTTAATACTTTGTAGCGCCACCTTTTGCTGCGATTACAGCTGCAAGTCGCTTGGGGTATGTCTCTATCAGTTTTGCACATCGAGAGACTGAAATTCTTGCCCATTCTTCCTTGGCCACAGCTGGAGCTCAGTGAGGTTGGATGGAGAGCGTTTGTGAACAGCTGGAGCTCAGTGAGGTTGGATGGAGAGCGTTTGTGAGCAGCTGGAGCTCAGTGAGGTTGGATGGAGAGTGTTTGTGAGCAGCTGGAGCTCAGTGAGGTTGGATGGAGCGCGTTTGTGATCAGCTGGAGCTCAGTGAGGTTGGATGGAGAGCATTTGTGAGCAGCTGGAGCTCAGTGAGGTTGGATGGAGAGTGTTTGTGAACAGCTGGAGCTCAGTGAGGTTGGATTGAGGCATTTGTGAACAGCTGGAGCTCAGTGAGGTTGGATGGAGAGCGTTTGTGAACAGCTGGAGCTCAGTGAGGTTGGATGGAGAGCATTTGTGAGCAGCTGGAGCTCAGTGAGGTTGGATGGAGAGCGTTTGTGAACAGCTGGAGCTCAGTGAGGTTGGATGGAGAGCGTTTGTGAACAGCTGGAGCTCAGTGAGGTTGGATGGAGAGCGTTTGTGAACAGCTGGAGCTCAGTGAGGTTGGATGGAGAGCATTTGTGAGCAGCTGGAGCTCAGTGAGGTTGGATGGAGAGCGTTTGTGAACAGCAGTTTTCAGCTCTTTCCACAGGTTCTCGATTGGATTCAGGTCTGGACTGTGACTTGGCCATTCTAACACCTGGATACGTTTATTTGTGAACCTTCCATTGTAGATTTTGCTTTATGTTTGGGATCATTTTCTTGTTGGAAGATAAATCTCCGTCCGGGATTTTGTAAGCTCCCCATACAAATGTTATCTCTGTCTTGTCACCTCAGGAATGTCTCTTTTGTCATCTGGCTTGTCTCATGGGTGTTGGGTTAAGTCTACTGATTGCACAATACTTGCAGCAGGTCCCCTGCCCCCCATGTGGTCAGAGCCGCAGTGCCCGCTCTTCCTGCGACTACCTCCTTTTATGTCACCCCCTTCTCTTACCCTATGGTGTAGAACTCAATAATCTCCCTGCATCAGCATTAGGCTCTACCCTGGGCCACCTTGATGACAGGCTCCTCCACCTGAACAGAAGCCAAGACACACTATTTCCCAGTAACCAGCAACACTGTGCTTGGTAACCACCCTGTTCATAGTGGCCCACTAAACACAACACCAATTAACGATAAAGGGAACACAGTAACATAAGGGGGTAACCAAGGTCAAAAACAATCATGGGGGAGTGGTTACCTTCCTTGCATGTGCCTGTTTCTCGCTCCTGCATGGTGCACTGCGGAATTATTAAAATTCCTTAAAAAATAATCATAGTAGAGATTCTGTAAGCTCAGTAAAAATGTCCTATATGTGTACATTAGACTGTACCGTCATCCCTGCCCTTCAGCTCCTCATTTTGTTAAAAGTATTGATCGGTGCCGTAATTGGCTTGAAAGTGCATCTAGTGAGACCTGAAATTCCCAGATGCGAACGGAACCGGCTAATTGTATGCGATCTTGCTGAACACAGCTGACACAAGCATAAGGAGGGGGGAGGGTTGTCGGATTTCTTGTTCTGCGGGTGCATTGGGAATAGCAGCACTTGATTTCGGCTCCATCCAATCCATAAAGTAAATGCACACTTCAGATCCAGCATCCAGGTAGCATGCAGAATACATAATCTATGCAGCGGCTACAGCAGGGATGGCTCGCAGTATAGGTAAGGCTTAGCCCAGAGATCAGATTCTGCAGCAATTTGGTTTGTGCTATGAACCATCCTGCGACATTTTGACTAAAATAGACTGGGAAAGGGACTATAAAAACTAGTGCAAATTTAAAGTAGAAATTTCCTAAACTGAGGTCTCCTCTCATTTTTCTTTGGAGAATGAATTCTATAGAACATCACCAATCTGGCTCTAGCTCATCTTCTCATACTCCAGACTCTTATTCCAGTTTCTGGGACAGGAAGTAACTGCCATTGTCATCTATACAGCCAGTCCCCGGGTTAGGAACGGGATAGGGACTGTAGGTTTGTTCTTAAGTTGAATTTGTATGTAAGTCAGAACAGGTATATTTATAAAGTGTAACGCCAGCACAAAAGATTTTGGTTTTTAGTTTTGGATAATGCAGGGAAGGGGTTTTCCATTTGTTTTGCTGTCTGTGCCCTTCTTAAGAAGATTTCACCTCATTCTCACTTCATGTGCTGCTGTGGCATGCTGGAACTTGTCATTCCACAGCTAGTATCTGCTGTGGAACATGGAACTACAAGTGCCAGCATGCCACATAAGTCTCTGTTTGTAATTAGGGGACAGATGTAAGTTAGAACAGTGTAAGTCGGGGACGGCCTGTACTGGTTCTCTCAAGGCCAGTTTCTCTGTCTTCCTCAGATACTCCTCCACGCTACCTCTCTCTACTCCCCCTGGCAGCCAATCACAGTGAGAGAACCCTCTCAGCTTGCAAATATCTTTTCACCCTTACCTGTGAAAATGAGCTGGTATCAGTGACCAACTGTTCCTTTGTCCATTGGAGATGTAAAGGGTGAAGAAATCAGACGATACTATGGTACGTGAATGGTCGTAATGTGGCGTTTGCTGGGAAAACTGAATCTCAAAAAGGTGGAGCCTAGACATCTACTTAAAGGGAACATACCTTATGCTTCCCGAAAAAAGGGCAGCATGAAATAGCTGCAGGCTACCTGATCTCAACTGTGTGGGTTCTACCTCGAAATGCTGCGGCGTTCCAGGGTAAAACATCCAGTGAAGTTGGGCCGGGTATGGGAAAAACATCGGAGTCATCTCTCCTGGGCACATTTAGTAGCAGAAAGGGGACCAACTATGATGGTATACTGGACTTAAAGGGTTGTCTCACTACAAGGATTGCTTTTTATGTTAAAGATCTTGCAAAAATAAGTCACTTTGCAATATATGTCCAATAACAGTATCCTACCTATTCTAAAATATCTTCTCTTGTATGGACTGCATCAGCTCCTCAGGTCGCTATAGCTACAGACCTGTTCCATCTCTCCTGATAGGCTTCCAGGACTGGTCTCTATAGCTAAAGACCTGTTTGATCTCACCTGATAGGCTGCAAGCGCTGGTCGCTATAGCTACAGACCTGGTGTCCTCGGCAGCTCGTTACTTTGGGCCAGTAGTAGACAGTAAACACACCCCTGAATTCAAAAATGAAACTGAGAAAACAGGACTAAGATAATATGAATCAATGTAATGAGACAACCCCTTTAAACCTTAGTAAACCCCCCAGGATATATATAGTGCCCAATTCCTGGTCACAAAGTACAATGTGGTCTTCTTGGAGAACATCATACCTTTAAAAAGTCACACGAGGTTATTGGCCATTTGTATTACGGGCTGTATGTATCTTAATGCCGAAAGCATTTTGAATATCCCCTGATGAACCCCACCTATATGATTTTGGGGAGAAATGCATCCGGAAGCTTTTATTAATATGTATATGGATTATCAACATGGTTAATTTTTGACCATATTTATTATGATCACTGAGGACTTAAGCTGGACTAGGGTATAATTAGGACATCCACTTTTATATGGGACCACCCTTTTGGGGAAGATTACTCTGTTTTTAAACGGCCATATGTAAGGGACAGTGTATTACTTCTGGCCTCCCATTTATCCTGATGTTTCTACGAAGAAATTGACATGAGGAGGAAGAACTCCATCGACATCAGGGCCCAAGGTAACTGCAAGTCCCTGTTTGTATATTTAATAGTCTGTGCATACGAATTTGGATTGCCTGTTTAGGGGCTTCTTTCTTACCGTATGTGAAAGTTTATTATTCACTGGAGGCTGATATAAAGGTTTTTAAATTACAGATATTAAAGGTTATGTTTAGCCATTAATGTTTCTTTTGCAATGATATACACTTTATGTTGTGCTGTGCCTTTGTCATCTAGAATTATAGCAGTGATCTCCATTCCTTGGAGGCCTAGGTATAAGCATTGAGCTCAGTCTATGGTGTCACATTGTCATGGACATGGACCAATGTTTGGCCACTCCGTGGTAGCTTTGTACTTACCGATCTACTACCCACTCATGGACTCCCAATTTCCCTTTATAATAACTTCTATCAGTCTTCCAGCTATTTATACCTGAGCTCAGCCAATACTGATTTTTTAGCTCTATCTCTTCAGACCCACTCGGGGTAACGCTTGGCCTTTGCCATCCTACAATAGGATAATCTGCTTCCTTCCAGCAAGGTTTGTAGTTTACCTTTTTCATGTTGCACTTCAGCCTTTTCAACTTTAATTAAAAACCCATAAATAAGATGTATAAATGCACGTGAAGCCAGGAACGAGACTGCACCCGGATCTGCCTAGATTCCCATAATAATCTTCTTGCTGTTATTTATTATGCATCCTGTGCATCATAACATATCCGACTGGCAAGCTCCTTGGGGGCTCCCTGCTTCTGTATACATCTATCAATAAACAGTTAATTATTCATGTAGCTAACAAGACAACATAGCGCGCCGTCTGATTCCCCTTCTACTGGAATGTTCCAGAGATGAGAGAAAATGGGACCCTGCTGAGATGACAGTGAAGTGACGCCATGATCTCATTGATATTCATATAGGGCTCATATGGCGGTGAGAGACGACACCGCGCTATATAGATCTGTCATCCCAGGCAAACACAGTGGGAACTTAAGAGAACTGTCAAACCTCCCCATTATATGTAAGTAAATGGTGCACGCTTGCATTCAGCTTGGAAACCACTGGGGCACTGGAACACTTCAGGTACCCACATGGAGTAATCAATTGGATCGAGGCCAAGTTCACTTAAAGATTTGAGGACGTTGTGCTGCCATCCTGCAGTTATCACAGATTACTTCACTGATGTGGATCATCCTTTTCAGCTCCATGCATGGATTCTCCAGAGCTGAGAGATCTCCCCTTATGAAAAGAGAGGCCTGGTAGCTAAGTGTTTAATATAGCTTTTGTTTTCAGGTATGCTGCCTATGGGTGCAAAGCTGAACAGGTTTATAGCTACATTGATATTTAAGGTATATGAAAGCATATTTGCCAACTTTTGAAAGGGGCCTTCAGGAAAACCCAGAGTTGCAACGTGAAACACGCGACGCCCCCAGTATTTGCATGAACCATGCCCACATTATATAAAGCCACACCCCTTTACAAAAAGGCCACTCCTACTACCTCCAACGGTGTAGCGGTTCTGGAAGAAAGCTAATTGAGGGTTTTGGTGTCGCCCAGATTTTCTAGACGTTGGATAATCTACTCAGCATCCAGGAGAGTTGGAGATGCCGCCAAACTGTGCCTGAACCTAAGCCATTACACTACAACCAATATTTACATCATACAGTGACCATATAGTGGTAGATACCAGTGTACACTGGCTCTGCAGATTGTAACTTACCCCCATACAGCGACCATATAGTGGTAGATACCAGTTGTACACTGACCTTGCAGATTGTAAATTACAGCGACCATATAGTGGTAGATACCAGTGTACACAGGCTCTGCAGACTGTATATTACTCCCATACAGTGACCATACAGTGGTAGATACCAGTGTACACAGGCTCTGCAAACTGTATATTACTCCCATACAGTGACCATATAGTGGCAGATACCATTGTACACAGGTTCTGATAAGTGATTACAGTGCAGTTAAAGGCACTGACTCACAGGTGACGTTTTCTATTACTGGAGTCATTCTCTTTCCCTTTTCTTCTCCATCCAGTCCTGATTGCCATGATGACTTTTCCTGGCCACGACTTGTCTCTACAGAATTTATCACACAGACATCTTAGAATTGTAATTTTTTCCAGCACCTTCCTACATGTTCCTCCCCTCTGTACAAACTTCACATGAGGTGATAGGTGGGAGATTATGGGGCGATAGGTGGAAATGATGGGCGTAACAGGTGGAGGTAAGGGGGCTATGGGGTAATAGATATAGGTGGGAAAGTTATGGAGGTGGTGGGGGTGATAGCTGAAGTTGAGAGGGTTATGAAGCAATAGGTGGAGGTGATGAGGGTTTATGGGGTGATTGGTGGGGTTTGTATTTTGTGTTGGCACTAGGATGCTTAACACAATGGTTGGGAGGAGAGACGAATACAGAGCACAGCTTACAATCTGGTTGTGAGGAGGAAGGGCAGAGGACCATCCCTCCTTGAAATTGTGCTGCAGCTTTAGTTGGTACCCCTAAGAATCATATTGTGCAACTTGAACTCTGTGCCCTCCAACCCCAGAGGATCAGCTGCAGGCATGATCTTCCAAGGGTGCAGGAGATGGAGGTTAGTACTGTATTGTTTTTTATAGTGTTTTAATTTTTATACAGGTTTCCCCGTTTGACTGTGATGGACTCATTGGACTACATCAGCGTTGGATCCATTTAATTAATAAAATGCTCAACGAGGGCTGGTGTCGGAGAGTGTTTATTTAATACAATGTTTTTGTGTCATGTCATTGTGTTTTATTACCATTTTACTCCAGTGACAGACACCTCTCCATTACCAGAGCTAGGACTTGATTTTAACCAACAGTGTTTTTTTTTTTACACCACAAGGCAGAATCTAACCCCATGTTACTATTACCCCAGTATCCAATGCACCTGGGGTACTGGAAAGTGCTGGGTTACCATCAGAAGTGGACCCCCTAATGTGATGGCCCGCTTCTGGGTCAGCTGCAGGCTGGTATTTTTAGGGTGGGAAGCGACCAATATCCATGGACTTTCTTATCCTCATAGTAGCCTGCAGCTGTCAGTTTTACTTTGGCTGGTTATGAAAATTGAGAGGAACCCCATATAGTTTTTTTAAAATTATGCATTTATTTATTGATTTATTGATGCCTAGGATTTGATTATCTAGAGTCCCCTTCATTTTGTATAACCAGCTAAGGTAAAACCAGCAGCTGAAGCCTAATACTATCAGGATTCGAAGATCCATGGATATTGGACTCTTCCTATCCTAAAAAAAAACAGCTTGCAGCCACTCCAGGAGCGGACCATCATATTAGAAGATACACTTCTGATGATTAACCGGCTCTTACCAGTACCCTTGGTGCATTAGGTACTGGGGTAATAGTGAGAAGGGGTTAGTGTCAGCTTTAGGGTAACAAAAACCACTGCTGGCGGGCACGAAGCCCTAGCAATAGTAATGGAAAGACGTCTGTCAGACACCTCTATTACTAACACTGTAATTAAATGGAAAAAAAAATACAACACTAAAGACAAAAAAAAATATTTAAATAAGCACTCCCCAACAACAGTGCTCTTTAACCCTTTTATTAAAAGAATAGATCTAAGGCTCATCTGATGTAAACCACCGAGTCCGAAGTAATCCAGAAGGGAAACCCGTAAATAAGCATAAACATTAGACACATACATAGGCCAGATAGCCTATTCAGTGTCTAGGAAAGCTGGGTGAGGCCCCATCTCCCACAAGTGGCACCTAGTAATATTTTACCATAGAAAACCTGAGTGCCAATTGTGAGGTATGGGGCATTACCCATTGGATAGTCTATCCAGTGTCCAGCAAAATTGGGTGACTTACCATCCCACACATTTCACATAGTTTTTCTACCTTGGAAAAGCTGTGTGTCACCTTTTGCTTTTTGGAAAGCTGATTGACACCTTAGCCCTACAAGTGGTACACAGCTTTTCTAAGATAAGACCCCTTTGCCTCTACCCCAGCCCCACCCCCTCTGACCCTCCATCTACCCTAGTTCCCCCACTCAAACCCTTCTACTCTACCCCATCTAATCCCCCAGGCTAAACTCACCTCCACATCCCCACCCTATACCCATACAGACACACACTATGCCCACTTTACACATACCTAGATACACTCATATGCTCTACTCAGTGGTAACTGCAGCCAGATGTTATCATGTAGGCGTATGTTCATGCAGAAGATTTGGAGTGCTGCATGAGAAAAACGGAATTCTCACAGCTACAAAGATATAATAAATGAATCAGTAAGTAATTATCTGGCTAAAGGGGTGGTCCAGTGGTATAAATATATGTTCTAAATACTTTCTCTCCTAATTTTTGGACTTTTGTAATGACACCCAAAAGAACTAGGCAAAGGCGTACATGACTGTGGGAGGAGGGACCTTGAATGCCTTCAGTAATTCTTGTATATATGTAAATGGGTGGTTTTAGGCTGGGGTGATTCCCCTCTTAGAGGTAATGGAGTTTCTTAATGAGAGGTGTCGTACTATTAGGAGGGTGGGGTTTCTGAAGAAATGTAATTTCCTGTGTAATTGCCTTATCCTCTTTCTCTTACCAGAACAAATGGAAGAAACTTCTGTACAGCATTAGGGGAGTATAACATTAACATTACTACACAGCAATGAGCACATTCACAGTATGTACTAGTGTAGTGTAATCAGGAGATGTCAGTGGGGTGTCCTATATAACACACAAGGGATTGTATTCCCCTCAAATACAATCCACTTCATGTATCTGCCTCACTCCTTGCTCCTACACACTGCAGACATGGGGAATAATTCATACAGTAACAATGTCATCTCCATGTGATATCTGAAGCTTTCTGGTGTGATAGGGATTGTGATTAGTGTGACAGTAGGAGCAAGCTGAGGACAGGCAGTAAATAAAGGCACATATACTGTGTTAAACATGGTGGGTGTTATGGGTGTCCCTGCGACCCCCGTGTTGGGTCGCAGATACACCCGCACCTCTGCAGCTTCCCCAGCTGCGGTCGGCGCCGCAGTCCGGTACTCGGACATCCACTTACCTCGCCATGCTCCTGTTCTCGTCCCGGCGCGTGCTCCTGCTGCCGGCGGGGTGCACGTGCGCTCCCTAGGGCGCGTGCGCGGTACTACAGGCAAATTGAAAGGGACAGCGTGCCGGTGATTGGTCTCACCGGGTGCTGACCCTATTTAAGCCCTGCCCCTTCCTTAGCACCTTGCCGAATCGATAGTGCCCCAAGCCTAGAGAGGAAGCGTTCTATTGTGTCTTGTTTGCCATTACTGTGTACCGTACCCTTCAGCCTCCGTCCCTCAACCACGAACCATTGCCGCCTGTCCTGACCTTCTGCCTGTCCCCGACTATGAGTCTGCCTTACGATTCTGTGCCATGCTGTACCAAGGCCACCGCCACAAGCAAGTCATGTCAGGGGTAGCGACCTGGTAGCAATCCGCCGCAGCAAGTCCATCCCGCTTTGCAGCGGGCCCTGCTGAAAGCCGGACCTACTTAGACTCCGCTCCCTGGCGTGGCTATTACCATCGCTTGTGGTGGTCCAGAGGATCCACTACCACTGACCGTTACAGTTCGATTCGGCCATGGATCCCGCCAAGGTGCCTCTACTGAGTGTATCTGATCTTACCACCATCGTGGCCCAGCAATCTAAGCAGATCGTGCAGGTAGCGCAGCAGCTTAATGAACTGTCTACGGTGATGCAACAGCTCCTGGCCACTCAGCAGCAGCAGCCGGCCGCCGTGGCTCCACCCAGGGCAGCAGCTCCGGGAATATATCCGCCGGCCCTAAACTCCGGTTTTCCATGCCGACGAAGTTTGACGGGGACCCTAAGGCCTGCAGGGGGTTCATCACCCAGTGCTCCCTCCACGTGGAACTCATGGCTGCTCAGTTCCTGTCCGAGAGGTCCTAGGTGGCCTTCGTGGTCAGTCTCCTCTCCGGGAAAACCCTGGCCTGGGCAACTCCACTCTGGGATCGAGGTGACTCGGTCACCGCTGATTTTGTGACATTTTTGCAGGAGTTCTGCAGTGTCTGCGAGGTGCCTGCCCGCGCTTCATCTGCCGAGACCGCCTTGTTGAACCTACAGCAAGGGAACTCCTCTGAAGGAGATTACACTGTGCAATTCCGCACACTAGCTTTGGAGTTGGCTTGGAACGATGCAGCTTTGTGTGCCACGTTCAAGAAGGGCCTCTCCAGCCAGATTAAGGATGCCCTCTCAACCCGGGACCCTCCATCTTCGTTAAGTGAGCTCATCCATCTGGCGACCTTGACATCCGTTTCTCGAAGAGACGTGAGAGCGCGAACCGGGCCTAACACGCCGTCTACCTCGTCTTGCACCGGTGTTTCTTCAGCCTCCACTGCACTCTTCCCAGCCAGCCATGGAAGAGGCCATGCAAGTGGACAGAGCCCACCTGACTCCGCAAGAACTTAACCGACGACGTGAGGAGACTCTATGCCTCTACTGCAGCAACCCCGAACATCTCCTCAGGGGTTGTCCGCTCCGTCCGCAACGTCTGGGAAATGAGAGCACCTAGGCTTCGTGTGAGAGGCGTCCCTAGATGTGAACAATCCCTCTCTACGGCTCATGCTGCAAGTTCTGGTCACAACCAGTTCCAGGATCTCGGTTCAAGTGGCTGCCTTCCTGGATTCTGGGTCGGCTGGGAATTTTCGGGATGCCGCTTTGGTGGCCAAGTATCGGCTCTCGGTGGTCTGCTTAGACCAACCTTTGGTCATCCCGTCCATTAGTGGTGAACTCTTGAGTGACCCCATCCGCTTCCGGACTGAACCGGTGTTCCTACAAGTCAGAGCTTTGCACAGGAGAAGATCGCATTCTTCGTGCTACCCCCCCGCTCTTCCTCGGCTGTCCTCCTGGGCCCTTTCCGTAGGCTGTATTGTCCACGCCCCATGCTCGACGGGAAGACGGTGAAGTTTTGCGTTGGGTCGAGATTACCAGTCTCGCTGCCTATCGGCACCTCGCCGGGTGCGCCCATTCCTCCACAATCCCCTCTTTAATTGGGTGATTGATTTGGCGTGCAAGAAATGAATTACAATTAGGCAGAATGTATAAAAAAATGAAAAGGTTTATTACATGAATTAAGGAAAATAGAATAAAAATACTTAGCTTGCAGTTACAGATGTTACCAATGCCTAGTTCTTGCACACAGTGAAATGGGAGCCCCCCGCTTGTACCTCAAAATACAACCCATTCAGTTCCGATGACACAGGTTTGTTTGGGCGACATGTCAGACCCCAGCCGAGCTGCTCTTAGTGGTAAAGCACGCCTCTTTATACTAGTCAGAACAGTCTCTCTTAACGCGCAAAAATCCCAAACTTGGGAATCTCTTATGTCTGAGTTGTCTAGTCAACGATACCAAGACTGCACAATTCTATGGGCCCCCCATATCTGGTGTAGTAAATAATACGGAGCATTATGTAATAGTATCAGCTATGATCTGTATGGGTTCGGAGCAGTCAGGGAGGGGTCACCAAGTCAAACACCGTGAGCAGAAATAGACCCTTATGTGGGGTACATGACAGCTGCAGCAGAAAGACATAAAGGGTCTATCCTATGTCTGATAAAAGATTGTATCCAGCATATGTCTGGATACAAAGTATATTAATGAAACAATAAGATAAATATTTCTATATCACATCTTATAAGAACACACATTGTATACCGTAAATATACACCTAAATTTCACTCCACCCCTTGTCCCCTTTTAGATGGGATCTTAGGAGATTTATCAATTTTTACTAGACAGTAGATTTTTTTGATACCAATATTATGCATCACTTGCTATAAATTTAGTTTTGGGCATTACAGAAAAACCACCTCGGCCTTGCTTGGGCGGAACACCAAAGGTAACCACTTGTTTTGTAGGGTAGACAGTCATAGCGAACTCAAAGTCTCTCTTAAAATCTTCTCAGACCCAGAAAATTACATGGGTCTCTAGTGGGCGGAAAAACGAGGGTTTATTGTGCCCACGATTTTCCTGGTAGCCAAGAACAGACCCTAAGAAGGGATCTGTCCCGCCCTTTCAAAGCCTGTCCTCCATCTTTTCTTGTGATGGGACAGGGGGTGCAAACATGATGATAAATGCAGATTATTAGAGCCCCTTTTCTGTGGCAGTGCTGGCACATAGAAGCCAACATCAGGACCCCTTTGCGTCTTGTCATTTTTTATAGACATCCATCAGGGGGCGTCGCTTGGCCTTTGCAGACATCCATCAGGGGGGTCGCTTGGACATAGCTTTTGAAGCCCTCCAGCAGGGGGGTGTCGCGGGCACCATC